>PYUH01000842.1:27803-65490 GCA_016808085.1 Suaeda aralocaspica
TATTCTTTCTCATAAAATCATTGTGTACACTGATCAACCGCTCAAAAAGGCCCTGTCTAAGGAAACTTCCGGAAGAATGCTCAAGTGGGCTCTAGAAATGGACTCATTCGACATCACCTTTGAACCAAGGAAGGCTATTAAGGGCCAAGCATTTGTTGATTTTATAGTTGAAATGACAAGGCCGCCCATGGAAAAACCAAGTATTGATCACTGGACCTTATATGTTAATGGCTCATCCACTCAGAATGGATGTGGGGCAGGCATTATTTGTAAGTCACCTGAGGGTGACATCTATGAGTATGCCATGAGATTTAAATTTCAGACATCAAATAATGAGGCCGAGTACGAGGCATTGATTGCCGGAGTCAAACTATGCAGAGCTGCTGGGGCAAAAAAGATAGAAGCAAAATCAGACTCTCAGCTCATCGTGAGCCAATACTTGGGTGACTATGAGGCAAGAGATGCAAGTATGGCTAAATACTTGAATATACTTCAAGAAGAAGTCAAACGATTAGACAAGTTTGAAATAATGCAGATCCCAAGGTCTGAAAATAATCAAGCTGATGCTCTTTCCAAGTTAGCCAGCTCTGCAGTGGGTGAGAATCCTCGAACAGTCTTCTGGGAGGTTAAAGAGAAAAGAAGCATAGAAGAGATGGAGGTTAACTTCATCAGCCGAGGAAGCTCGTGGATGGATGAGATTATTGACTACAAAAACAATGGAACCTTGCCGAACGATCCACAATGAGCAAAATATGTGAAAGCTAGAGATGCATGGTTCGTTCTATGGCAGGGGCAACTATACAAGAAGTCTTTTACTCATCCACTACTAAAGTGCATCACCCCGGAAAAAGGAAAGGAGGTCCTTGAAGATATCCATGAGGGGTTTTGTGGCTCTCATATAGGGGGAAGAGCACTGGCAGAAAAGACACTAAGAACTGGGTATTACTGGCCAAGCCTGAGACATGACGCAATGACTTATGTCAAAAAATGTAACAAGTGTCAGCTGTTCGGTAATCTACCACAGAAGCCAGCCAATAATTTGAACCCAGTCTTGAGCCCAATACCTTTTGCTAAGTGGGGAATGGACATTCTTGGCCCATTTCCACAAGCATCAGGACAAAGGAAGTATGTCTTGGTGGCAGTGGACTACTTTACCAAATGGGTAGAAGCAGAGCCTATGAGAAGTATCAAACATGGGGATGTCAAATGGTTTATTTGGAAAAACATAATAACAAGGTTCGGGGTGCCTCAGTCAATGGTGTTTGATAATGGTCCTCAGTTTGAGACTCCTCAATTAAGAGTATGGCTAGAAGACCAAGGCATCTCAGCTCATTTTGCCTCAGTTGGCTATCCACAAGCTAATGGACAAGTGGAAGCCTTCAACAAAATCATTAGCACAGGAATGAAGAAAAAGCTGAATGCTGCCAAATGTTTGTGGGTAGACGAATTGTACAATGTTCTTTGGTCTATCAGGACAACAACAAAGAACTCCACCGGAGAAACTCCATTTATGCTGGTATATGGATCAGAAGCTGTTCTTCCTATTGAAATGTGTGAGCCTACCCTAAGAGTTATTTTATATGACGAAGGGGCTAACTGGGAAATGATGAAGGCCACCTTAGACATGTTACCTGAGGTTAGAGGCAATGCTCTACTTAGGCAAGAAATATACAAGTTAAAAATGGCAAGAGAACATAACAAGAGGGTAGACCATAGGCCAATAAAGTTGGAGGATCTTGTGCTGAGGAAGATGAAGTCAATTGGGAGAGCTGATGAGCAGGGTAAGTTTACCCCTAATTGGGAAGGTCCATACAAAGTAATAGAAGTATTGAGGGATGGAACTTACTGATTACAAACTATGGATGGATATGAGGTACCCAGGACTTGGAATACAAATAATCTGAAAAAAATATTATTTATGAAATTGGTTTCAAGAAGCCAGTGTAAGGCCATGTGCCCACCTCTTTGATCCACGATTGATCAATGGGGAAGAAATTTCATCTTGTATTAAATCGGCTACGGGCCGCAATTAATGAAATTTCTTCTTTCTCTAATGTTAGCCTCTATATACACCTGTTTAAATAAGATGCTGACTTTAGCATTCAAGGGCACAGCCCCACACTTAACTATGAGTTAAAACTTGCTAAACAGTTGTGAAAGCAATAAGGGCAGGATCCCTTAAGTGATTACGGATCACCAAATCAACTCTGCAGGCCCAAGATTCGGCCTTAAGATATAAATTCTTACCTTAAAACTAGTAACAATTTCGATCCCTAGGTTTAGGGGCAATCAATATATTTGATTAATGGTTTTACAAGTAAATCAGTCAAGGTATAAAGTTTATAAACCCAGGGATCTTATTGTTACCGGATGTGCCAAAAATGGATTTAGGCGCATTCAATTAGGTCACCCAGAAAGGGGACCAAAACACCGAATGTGCCAAATATGGGTTTGCACACATTCGATTCGGTCTCCAAAAGTAGACCGAGTTTAATGTTAAAAACACTAAGTTTGGCACATTCGGCCTCATTCAGTAGGATACACTCGGTGACAGCTCATTAAAAAGGGGCCGAGTCAAATAATAAGAACACCAAATTTGGCACATCCGGCGTCATCAAGTATGAATATAGTGCATTGCGTCCGGTGTCCAGGGCACCTAAAAGGACTAAGTCTAGGTGCTAATATCACTAACTAAGATACATCCGGCGTTATGCGACCATGCCGGATATATCGAATTAAACTACAAACATTTGGCAAATGTTTGGTTTATCTAAAATTTACTAAGTCGAAGTTAACCCTCAATATTTATGACTGGTGGATGAAACATTCCAAAGGGATGGTTAAAATTTTCTAAGTCCCCAAAAACACACTAAGTTAAAACACTTAGAACACCAAATTTTTTCTAAGTAAAAATGCTTAAAAATATCTTCTAAGTAAAAATACTTAGAGATATATGAGTTGCTTTGAGATTTTTGAGAAAAACCTTCGAAGTTTCTAAGTTCAGGTTGAATCTCATTGTATACTTCGAAGTTAAATCAAAACAACTTATATTATAAATCTTTAAATAATTTATAAATCTTTAACCAGTGTTTAATGGATCATAAAGAAATGTTTTGAACAAAGTTATGTTTTATAAATTTCAAGGGTTATGAGTTTTAAACTCTACAAATATCTCTAAGTAAAGACACTTAGAAATATTTCTAAGTATAAACACTTAGAAATATTTCAAAGTAAAAATGTCTACGAATGCTTCTAAGTAAAAGACTTAGAAATATGAAACCTGCTTTGCAAATGGAGTATACCCAGACCTGTGAAAATTCTAAGTAAAAACACTTAGAAATATAAAGAAGCTATGAAATTTCTAAGTAAAACAACTTGGAAAAATATAAAGGACTAATAAATAAATTATAAACGCCATTGATTAAAAAGATTGATTGATTAAAAAGTATGCTTAAAGCATAAATGTATAATACACTTGGTTTGAAAAACCAATATTGAACAAAAAGCAAAAAATACAACAAGTTATAAATTGAAAAAGGAAAATCAAGGGGCTGTTGGTGCAGGAGGCTCAATAGTAGTTGAAGCAGTGGTGTCCGCTCCTGCTCCTTCTTTTTCCTTGTCTTCCTCTTCATCCTCGGCTTCTTCCTCCTCGGCGTCAGAGGGGCAAAAGGGGCTGGGAGGAGCACCTCCACAAAGTTTGGCTAAGTGAGCCCTTGTAGCATAATCCAGTCTTCTTTCAAAGTACTGGTAGGGGACGTACTCCTCGAGGCCGAGAGTCCAGGCCTCCGCAATCCTTTCTCTGGTAGATTCTTCACCTTCCAGATATTTTTGGACTGCAAATTGTCCGGCTTGGTTAAGTTCTTCGTTTTTCTTCTTCTCAACCTCTTCAAGCCGGACGTTAGCTTCTTTTAGTTGCTCTGTTAAAGCAGCAACTTTCTTTTCAGCCTCTTCTGCCCTCAATTCGGCATTCCTCTTGTCAGAGGCCATCTGCTCACAGTCCGCCTCTTTCTTCTTCAACTCCTCCAACTCGGTCCATAGCTCCATGTTTCTTTTGGCCATGACCAAGTTCTGCTCTTTGGCCTGACCCAAAGAGGCAGAAAGCTCATTCACAGCATGTGAATTTTGAGCTTGGATTCGGCGGACTTGTTCACTCAGGTAAGACTCGCAGATGGTCTGCATTCGGGCTGCCTTTGCCCTCTCCTTTTTGGTTTGAGCAACCAACTTTTGTAAGTATTGAAGCCGAAAGATGATCTGTCAAAAGAAAATTCACAAGTTAGTCAAAATCTCACTAAGTAAAAAAGAAGTCATTAAAAGTTATAGCAACAAAAGGCAACATGTTAAATAACTTACTTCAATACAACTGTTGAAGCATGGACCCAGCTGTCCATCAAGGATGCCTCTTAAAGACTCCTTGTACTCCTTGTCTCCACAGCGGAGAACCTCTCTGACCAACTCCTTCTTGTAGTTGGAGTCAAAGGTCTTTGAGGTAGAAGGGATGTCACCTTCCTCGTCCAGGAAGTCCCTCTCTGAGTCAGCCACATCTGTAGTGGGAAATGGAATAATTATAGCCCGAGGGTCTCTAGGAGATGTAATAGAGTCTCCAGAACGAGTACTCGAAACAGATGTAACAACGTTACGGACAAACTTAATACCTGTGGCCATAGCTGTGTCAAGAAACTCCAGGGGCAAGTTCTCCCTGATTGCCTCCTGCATACCGGCCGCAGGATCCTTGTCCGGTGGAGGAAGATCATTAGGATCCTGGAGAGAAGGATCCTGATCTGTTCCTCCAATAGTTCGGCCAGAGCGTCTGGCCTCATCTTGTTCGACCGGATCCATGAGGCCGGTCTCAGTTTCATAGGGATTGTCAAAGACAGGGTCCCCTTGAAGGCTGCCAGACGTCCGGCCAGCCTTCTCCTTTCTTTTATAGGGAACTTCCTTCGATGAAGGACTTTCCCCAACCGGCTTACTTGGGGTGGAAGCCGGAGAAGATTCAGTACTGGCCAGCGACGCCGGCCTCTTCTTTTTGGATTGTTGGGGGTTGATGGAGAGTGGAGTCGAACTCTCCTTTCTTTTGACCTTGGTAGGGAGAGCTTTAAGCTTCTCCTTACCCTTATCTTTCTTCTCTTTACCCAGCACAGATGGCCGGGTATCTCTGGTTGACTGCAAAATAACAAAGGCAGTTCAATAATTACATTCCACACAAAGTTGATTAACATCAAAAGTAAAAGAAAGATAAGTTATTAAACTACAAAAACATTTCATGACCGAGTATGCCAAATTTGCATAAGCACACCCTCAACTCGGGGACCTAAGTCCTAAGCCATATCTACACATCCGGTGATACAAGTCATGACCGAATGTGCCAAAACAGCATTTGCATGAGTTTAACTCGGTCACAGTTCGGAAAGACCGAGTGGCGTCCACATGGAAACAAATTTGACACATTCGGCCTCAATTATAGATACCGAATGTGCCAAAATCACCACATTAACACACTGGACTCGGTCTGTCCTCACTTAACAAAGTAACTTCATTAGAGGGATATTTGACACATTCGGCGTCAGAAATGACACCGAATGTGCCAAAAGTGCATTCTCATACATTCAACTCGGCCTCATAGTTGCTGACCGAGTTGAATGACATGGAAAACTATTTAGATTAANTGACATGGAAGACTATTTAGATTAATTGGACATAAAAAAAAAATTATAAAATAAAATAAAATAAGATAATATATATACAAAGATAAATAATAAAAAACATGTAATGTAATGGATTTTGTACATTTGTAAAAAGAAACACATATGATTTCAAAATTTTGTAAAAAACTTAAGGCCAGCTAAGGATTGACACATTCGGTGAATGTGCCAAAACCAGGTTCACTTAATTTACATTCGGCCTTCCATAAGGAGACCGAATGCAATCCAGATGAAATTAGATTTGGCACATCCGGCATCATATGACGACGCCGAATGTGCCAAATTATGGCTTACTCTAGTTACATCCGGCCTCATTAGAAGAGACCGAATGTAATCAGAGGCTTATATGTTTTGGCACATCCGGTGTCAAAGCAATGACACCGGATGCATTTATGACTTATTGTTTCCAAAAGTTAATAAAAATATAAGAACAACAAAATTATAAGTGAATAAAAGCCGAATCAAATGCAAAAGCAATATAATTCGACACACCCGGTGTCTGATAAGAACACCGGATATGTCACATAGTTTTTCAAAAACAAAAAGAAAAAACAGAAATTCTAAGTATAAAGAATCCGGTAAACAATAGAAAGGTTATGATTACAAGTTATATTGTTACAAAGTATAATAACTTTAAGTTACATTGTTTAACATAATAAATTAAATAAAAGTAAATTAAATGATTAATAGAAAAGATGCCGAATGAAATGAAGGTGACAGGACTTTTGGCAAGTCCGGCGTCTATACCTCCGTAGTTTGCCTCTTCTGGAGAGGCGTCTTTTCCTTTGATTGAGCTAGTCGACGAAGGAATTCGGCTTGGTCCATTTTGCCTTTTTTCTCGTCGGGTAGCTCGTTTAATGCTTTTTCTGCAAATTAAGACCGAATCACTTACACTTAACAAATTCAAATAAAAAAATTAATAATACAAAAGAAGGGAAAAAGTGACCTACCAGCATTACCACCATACACTAACCCACAAGCCTCAAGAAACTTGTGGTCAGTAAAAAGAAATTTGAAAGGTATCCATTTGGAGGGAATCTCATAAGTCATCCCTTTCCATTTAGCTGTTGTTTTCCTAAATAAATCTAAAATGGCTAAGTCATTTGTATTTAGTTTGGGTGGGTTGGATACTTTGCCTTTGAATTTAGGGCTTAAGTTCCATTTGCTCATCCTAGCTACAAAATCGGGGTCCTCATACTTAATGAAGACAAAGTCACCACGCCAAGAGGTAGCCTTATTAGACTTCTCAATGGCAGTGATGTAGTCATCATCATTAGCCAAAGTAAACCAGCCATGTTTACATCCGGCAGCCTTGGTTAATTTATGCATATGTACAAAGGCTGCCGAAGAGGGTCTAAGGTTGTTTAATTTACAAGTGGCAGCATAAGTCACAATATGATGCCATGAATTCGGGGTTAATTGACATAAACCTAAGTCATAACGATTAAGAAGATTTAAAAAGAAAGGAAGAAAAGGAATTGAAACCCCCATGTCTATCATAGACATGTAGATGCCGAAGCATCCCTCTGGGGCACTAAGAAGGGAATCGCCCTTCTTAGGAAGAATAAGCTGAAAGCTTTTATGGTTAATAAAGGAATTACCATAAAGGACAATGTTAATGTCCTTTATGGCCTCCCATCTCACCAAAGCAGTCTCTGGTGTGGGATAGGTGGTAGCTTTACGTGGAGGTGCAGAGACCTCATTGTCAGAATCAGAAGCCGAGTGTCCTGATTCGGCTTTGTCTGCAGATCTCTCCATCTCTTCAATGGAGTCTGCTGGATCCTTGCTTGTGAATATTGTTGAAGCAGTTTGCTTAATTCTTGCCATGTCCTCCTGCACAGGAAGGAATGGAAGATTCGGTGACCCCAATGAAGAAAGAATATTTGGGGCTATAGAGTATTGGGAGCCAGGTGATGAACCCTGACCCACTTCTACTTGTTTATTACTAGGAACAACTAACAATTGAGTACAAGCATTAAGAGGAGAAGACGAACTAGAAGACATGATAGAATAAGTAAAGAAAAACAAAATGAAACCGGACCAGGTAATAGTTACCTGAGTAAAGAAGTTGGTAGGATAAAGATCTGAATACACTATTCACTGACTGAAGCTTCGCCTGAAATCGCCTAAACTCACTGGAAATCGCCTTTGGGAAATTCTTAGGAATTCTATTTGATTTCTCTTACTACTTTCTCTCTCTATAAAAATTCACAAGTGCTGAAATGTGAAAAAATGAAATTACCTCACACCTCTATTTAAAGAGAAGGGGTGAGGGTAAAAAGGGGGGAAAATTTTAAAACTCCTATTTCCCCCCAAAATGTAAATGGGCCTGCACAGTAAGCCCAAAAGCCTGCTTAAGTCAGATGGGTAATGAATTATGGATTCATCAGCCCATCTGAGGGGCAATTGATGTGGCATGACAACTCAGCTGCCACGTGTCAGCTTTTGAGTGGACCACGTGTCCCTAATTTTCCTTATAAAGAGATGACATGGGATTGCCACGTGGCAGTGATGAGTCTGCCATGAGTGGACCCCACATGGCCACGTGTCATACCACAATTGGGCCACGAGTCCTTAAAATGCCAGCATAGGATTGCCACGTGGCAGTGATGAGTCTGCCATGAGTGGGCCCACACTGCCACGTGTCACCTTTTTACTAGTCCATTTGTAACTCTGTATCCACCACATGTCAAGTTCTTATTCGTCAATGACAAAAAGAGCTAAAACAAACCATGGGGCCTTAAACTTCCCTTCTAAAAGCCCATTAGGCAAATGAAGGAAGATAATCAAAGAGATGATGACAAGTGTCACAATCTCAGTGGGTAAGAAATTGTACTTGAGGCTATAAATAGTCCAAAAATTCTGATAACAAGTACACGGAAATTAAGACAAAAAAACACTGACTAAAAAGGGAAAACTTCTCTCTAGAACTTCTCTCTAGAATTGTTTACTTGCTGATTATTGTATACTTACTCTCCTTCAAATTCTTACTTAAGCATCGGAGGGGGAAATAATCCTACGAGGATTATTGTCCCTTTTTTGCAGGTACTTGGAGGGTACGTCAACAGGCAACTAATCCACTCACGCGTCCAGTCTACGTCAGCGAAATCCTCACAGTCCCTACCCCACCTCATTGCTTTAGCAACAACAGGAATGACAGGAAAAGAGCCAATGATAGGTGATTTACTTGGGCCAATCTACACTCGATTAAAATTATATGAGAGAGTTTTCCCTTGGAGTGAATTGTCGGATGCTTTAGCCAATGAAGACATTATGGCAGAAACCACTTCCCTTCAAAGAGCTAGGATCTTCCTTTTATATTTGATTGGTAGTACCTTTTTAACAGACAAAGGGCAACGAGTGGCCTTTTCTCTTATCCTGTTATTGTTAGTTTTGAAAGGAATCAAAGATTATTGCTGCGGGAAAGCGGGTTATGTGCATTTAATATCTGAAATGCGTAAGACATCCCAAGTCATGGATGACCCGCTAAAGAGAGAATGTGTCCTAGCTTCCCTAGGAGGCATTCCTCGAGTTATTGAGATAACAAATTCTTTTACAATGTCCTTATCCACTTATTTGCATCTTATTTTGCTTTCTTCTAACCTTTTCTTTTCAGGTGTGGTACTTTGAACATTTCCCAACTCTTTCCGCAATAAATGACCGACCTAAGAGATTCCCGATGAGCTGCAGATGGGGAAGACGGCTTAACATTCATCATAAGTCAGATGTAATACGCCAATCGATTTATAACCTTCCCGAAGAGCAAGTAAGGACTCATTGTATATATATTTTTTTATATAAATTTTATAACTACAATAAATGATTTTTAATTTTCCTTCTATTGCAGATTATCTTTCGTCCATGGGACGGGATACCAGATATTAGGCCTGGAGTGCAGGTTTCACCACCTCTTGAAGAAGCCAGGATCCTTTTGGAAGGATGTAGGCAACTTGTTTGGTTTCTGGGAGAACGTGTTGTTCGTCAAACTTATTCTCCTATTCCTTTAGCTCCCATGGATCCACCTGTCTTCATCTTAGACTCGAGTAAGGTTCCCGCTACCTCTATGGATGATTTTTTGAGAGGACTCACAGCTCGGGAGTTACTTTTTGCTGGTGTTAATTATAAAAATTAGGTTCAGGCTCGACTACGTCCTTTTCCAACATTTGTTAGGGTATCTTACCTTTCCTTTCCCTTTTTCACGCATTTGCATTTTAAATATATGTGTATTTGTTTATATGTTTACATGTGCAAAGAATGATGATATTGAGGGTTGGCAAGTTCCTGAACGAAATATCAAATACATTGATGGTTTCGAGAATTTGATTGATGACACTGTGCCATTTGCTGAGGAAGAAGATGTTCCTTATATCCCTGAGAATGTCGACATGGTAAGCCTTGGGTTTGTCTTTATCTTTACTTAACTCTTATTATTATTACTGGCATTTTTCATTGTTAATTTTAAATGACTTGTTTAATTGCAGGTGTCTAGGACAACTACAAACAAGGTCATCAAAGTATTGAATGTGTTTCGCACTGCTTATAGGAAGACGAAACATGCTTTTGCGTGCCAGAGCGTTACCATGGCTAGGGTAGGTTCCCGTATGTGTTGACCCTATTTCTAGTTTCATGTCTTTATCACCTATGGGTAATTTTTGTGCATTATTTTCTTTTGTAGGACGTTGTGCCACGTTATACAACACACGGGACATTTCGTCCTCCTCGTCCCCCTCGTCCTCCGGGTGGCCATTACAGGCGTCCCCCTTTTACGGAAGGTCCGACTAGTGGTCAACAAATGCGGCCTCCGATCCTTGAACATGAAAATAGAGCTCAAGAGNACAAGAGGAGCCTAATAGAGACGAGGGAGGAAGTAGTCAACAAGTCAACCCGCAACAAGGATATGATCCTTATGCTGGCTATTATAACCATGGTCAAGGTGGCGGGTGGTCCCAAGCTCAAGAATGGGATTATTATGGTGGAGGCCAAGGGCCATATCCAAGAGTTCCTTATGAGATGGGGCGATTTTCGTCTTATGAACCACCAAGGATTAACACTCAAATGCAGCAGGAGGATCGAAGACATTCTACTGATTCTTATACTCCTCGCACTGGTGCTATGCATTATTTCTTTGATTATGGGCCACCACAATAGCTTTTGGTGGTACGTAATTTGTTGACATTTGTATTCGTAGTTTTAACTCAAACTTAATTTTCTGTTTGTTTTATCTCATTTTAGCCTTAATATTTTGTAATCATGGATTGAGAAACATATGTAAGCCTTGGGCTTTTATGCTAGTATTTGAAATCCAGGGGCATATATTTTATTTTTTCTAAAGTATTGGAGGATTAATTCGACTCACTCCCGAAAAAATAATCACCAAAATTAGTTAGTAGGGAAGGGGAGCATATCTCATTTTCCTTAAATAAATATGATTTGAAAAGTTAATTTTAAAGAAGTTCAAGAAATAAAATCGCCCAAAATAATTAAAGAATGGAAAGAATCTCGCAAATGGGCTGATTATGGAACTTTTTATGCAGCGCAGGAGGATTTGGGACGTTGCATCTGTAGCGCTATCAAAATTGTCGCGCTACACGCGTAGCGTGACTAGTGTTGCCACACTGCTGTCGTAGCGTTGTAAACCTTGTCACACTGTCACGTCAGCGCGACTAAAACTGAAACGCTGTTTTATTTCTCATTATTTCCCAAAACGAATTTAAGGAAGTTGCCTAGTGACCATCTTGGTTAAATATATGAACGAACAATTATACATTCATCAAACAAAATCCCTTACAAAAGTTTTCTTTGTTAGAGAGAAAAGAAGGAGATAAAGAATGTCTCAAAACTTCATTCGTGAGTTAAACCGTTGGATTTCTTCTTTGTCTGTAGAGGAACGCCTTGAATTCAATGCTTATCATCTGGATGCTTTGTTTTCTTTGAGGCAAGCTCGTATCAATTGGGATTTCCTTCATGCCGCCATCAATTTTTGGGATCCTCAATTCCATGTTTTTACCTTTGCTTACAATGAATTGACCCCCTTTCCGGAAGAATTTAGCGCAATTGTTAATTTTCCAGTGGAAGCTATTCCGGCTGTACCTAACCTTCAACAAGGGTTTGGCAACGACTTTCAGAGACTACTTGGGCTAAATAAGTTCGAGACCAAGGAAATTCTCAATGGCCAACACTGTGATCTTTTGAATTATTGCAAGATTTTCCTCTCCTTCAGACAACTTAACAATACAAAGATACAAAAGACGTGCTTTATGCTTATGTTTGCTATCAGGATATTTATTTGTTAATGATGGAGGAAATATGGGAAATACTTCACTAATTGCAATTGTTGAGCAAATCGAAGGCGATCGTACTCCTATGCCTATGGTGATTGGTGAAACCATCATAGCATTAGACGCATGTAAAGCGGATCCATCATTGCACTTTTCGGGAAGCCCTTTATTGCTTCAGGTAATATTCTAACCTTGGGGTAAAATATTAATTAGAATAGATGAATTGTTATGAATTTACGAAAGGAAAGAAGATTTTTCGTAGTTGGAATCGTAGCGTCAGTAGTAAATTAGCGCTATTAGTCATAGCGTGACTAATTCTGTGACGCTACGCGTGTAGCGTAGTAGTATCTGTCACGCTGACACTGTGGCGCTGTTTGTTTTGCAACGCTCGACTGTTAGCGTAGTAGAGTTTCCAGCGCTCCTGTTTATCTTCCATAATGTCTATTTTTTCGTAATTTCAAACCATAATTATTCAATGCAATGTAACAATCTTGGATTGTCATTTATTTCTTTATTTAATTAATGCAGATTTGGCTTAGTGAGCGCCTTAAGACCATCGAACAACCCCTTAATGCTGTGAAATACAACCTCAAATCATTTACTATGAGGAGGACTTTGTTCCCAAGGAAAACTCTAGAGGAGTATTAATTTGGGCGACAACTTAAAAGTCCATAACATGATTTTTAGGGCTCTCAGGAAACGTACCATTTCTCCTTTGAAGATTGTCTTCGTCGAGTGTTAATTTGGGCAGAATTTCGAATTATTGTTTCGATATTATTAAAATTTGTAGCCACTTTTTAGTAAAATAAATAGTAAATAAATATTAAATAATTATTATAAAATAAATAAGGTTGTTAAAAGCAATAATCGGATTGATTAAGTATGAGGGAGAGAGTGAGTAAAAAAAGGTGTTGAGAAATGAAGGAAACGAAGGTTTTTATAACAGCGTGGGAACCCTAATCGCGCTGGCTTGCTAGTGCAGTACGCCGAATCACGCTGGCCAGTAGTGCAGGAAACCCTACAACGCTACTAGGGTAGCGCTGTTAACTTAGTCACGTTGAGTTGTCAGCGTGACTAAATTAAGCGCGCTACGTTTTTTTTGAAAGAGGCATTTTTTTATTTTATTTTATTTTGTTTTATTTATTTATTTATTATTATTATTATTATTATTATTATTATTATTATTATTATCATTATTATCATTATTATCATTATTATTTTATTTTATTCATTTATTTAAAATAATAAAAGAGGCATTGGGATAAAAAAGCCTGTTAAATAAGAATGGATATTTTATAATATCCGAGATTTACTTTTATGCCCAAGTATACTCGATTATCCAAACTTCTAGAGAAATGAGTTTTTTAATCATCATAGAGTCATGCCGCGGGACAGGGGACTAAATTAGGTGTCTACACACATATGACCCTAGCACCGAGCCTACCTCCTATCCCTATCAACCGTTCTATGACCAGTGCTATCCTAGGTACTAGGGACCCGGTCAGTAGAGCTCGGGTTCACTTCCTTCCTATGTTTTGCATGGTTATTTGTCCCAGGACGGGACAAAATTTGGTTTAGGGGGAGGATTTATGTATTTTTGTATATTTTTGCTTAGGTTTTTTTTTATTTTTGCTTAGTTTTTTTTTTCTTTTTCTTCTTATTTTTACCTTTTTCTTTGGAGATTGATTTGTTTCTTTCCTTTTTCAGGATTTATTTCAAGCAGGATGTATTATTGATTCAGTACTTAGTTGGACTCCTGTTAGGAATTGATAATGATTTGGTTAGATCATTCCAACTTCTGCTTCTCTTTTGTTTTGTTTTGTGTGTTTAGTTAGCTTTAATTGCTTTCTTAGTTTAGTTTTATTGCTTTCTTAGGACTGTTGCATGGTTTGTACTGTTTGTTAGGAATGGGAGTTTACATGTGACCAAATGATTGTACTGTTTTCTTAGGATTAATTTAGAGAGAATTGATTTAATGGATTACTCGTGTCCCGATTGAGTATTATTGTTGGAATTGACTACTTCTATATCCCTGTGCTTATTTTGAAAACTTTATGACCCTTGACTGCGGATGGATTCACATGTGTGATTTGTTGGCTATGACTTGAATTTGATTGCTTGATTTCCTTTTATTGGTCAACTCTTTCAACCTTGCTTGGGTCTTGGACTTTAACTGTGTTAACGAGAGGATTTCAGCCACTTTTAAATATAATATCATTCATATTTTTTGTTCATGTGTGCTTAGTTCCTAGTGCAATTATGATCTTGGGTTTGACATTGGATTCTAGTAACTTTAATTGTGGATTTTGTGTATGTTGCGCATGATAGAAGGCTTTCATTTCTTCTTTTGAGCATCAGAGTTAAATTTCCTACATTTATATTTTCCCTTGATCCTATGTTTTGAGCTTTTATCCCTTTCATTTGTATTTTTAGCCACATTACAAGCCTACTAGCCTTGCTACGTAATGCATTATATGCCCAAACTTGGTTTGGGGGAGTTGAAGTGGTTGTGATATTGTTAAAGTAACTTTTGAAGGGTGTCATGGAGGATTGATTGTGAAATAGTTGGAAATGTTATTGTTAAAAGTTTAATTATAAAATTTCACATATAAGGCTCTGCATACCAATGTCTGGGCTGTTGTAGTTAATAAAAAAGTTATATTTTATTCATGGCCTAGTTATGTATGTGTGATGATTATTTTTATTCTTTATTAAATTATGAGGAAAAACAAATCATTAAGAGTCGTGAAACTAAGATTTATTATGCATGAAAAGTAAAGAAAAAATTTAAAGCATAATAAAGTTTAAAAAAAAGAGATGAAATAAAAAGAAAGAAGTTTTAAGTTTGAGAAGTAGTGGTTGTTGATTGAATTATGAGATGTATGGTGTTGATGTGAAAAATAAAGAAAGTTTGGTTTGATTGGGTTGAATTGGATGATGGAGAATGTTGATGAATTTTGAAGTTGTTGATGATTTTCCTTGGTTTTATATGCGTATACCCCGCATTCCACCACATTATCCCAAATTTTATCCTACACATCACCCTAGCCACGTTACAAGTTTATTAAAGTCCTTTTTGATCTTCGTGCACATGCTATGGTTATTGTGAAGTGAATCCTTTGTCAAGGTCGTAGAATATTGATTGCATTCCGAGTCGACATTTAGGATGAGTAGATACCCTTAAACACTTGCATGAGGTGTGAGATGTGGGTTTCAGGTTCTTAAAATTGCATTTTAAACACATTTTGCATTGCATTCTATATTTGGTTGGGAGGTGAGGGTTATAGCTTCATTCTTATAAGCTCATCATTAATTGTGTGGAGTGACAACACGTGAGCTACTCTAGTCATCGATTCATTAAACTTGCTTGGTTGGTTTTGTTTGACCCGTTTTTAGGAAGGACGGTAATTGGATGCTTAATTGACTGGCTTTGATCCATGTGCCTCTAGAAGTTCTCTTGAGTTATAATGCTTAATTTTCTTAGTGGGTGTAGTCAATTTCGTTGTGTTTTCCTAAGGACGAGCAAAGGTTCGGCTTCGGTTTGATATATGTGTTTTATGTTGTGTTTTTCCCTCATTTTCAGTTGATTATTGTGCTAAATATTTATGTTTGTGGCTTTGTTTTGATTAAATATCCTCTTTCGATGTTAAGTTATGTTTTCGACCGCTTTTAGCATCTGTAGTTGACTTTTACAACTTTTTACGGTTATTTTATACTTTCTCGGTTATTACGCGCGGTTTTTGGTTTGTTAATAGGGAGTTATGAAGTTATTAGAAGCTCAAACGAGTCTAAATGTGCTTGCCTCGGGATGCGTGCAAGTCACGAGAAACCACGAACGAGATTCGAAGAGATCAAGTGAAGAATCTAAGGAGATCGTCAACAATTAGCCAAGAAAATTCCATGCGGGCGCAACATAGATAAGAGATTTCACACAGGCCAAACCAGGAGACCTAGGGGCGCAGGGAACAAACCTGATTTGACCTATGCTGGCGCAGGTGAAGCCATTGGTCCGTTCGGCTTTTCTTCGCGGTTTTACTTCGTGGGTTTTATTTTAATTTAAACCTAATCCTATGAATACTCTATGTAAAGGGGGAACGACCCTAACTAGTTTTTGGCATATTTTTAGACTTAGGAATCCTAAACTCTTTTCTCTCTAGAATTTTAGCATTGATTACTTTGTTCTAAAACAATTCAAGATTTCAATTAATGCAATTCAATCTTCCTTTTGGTAATTTCTTTCCTTTTGTTTTTCAATTCTCTTTAGTTTATGATTCTTCTTAGTATGTTAGTCTTTAATTTAATTTATTTATTTTGTTAATTTAGTTGCTAGTTTAATTTCTAGTAGTTAGATTCGTTTTAATTCTAGTTTTAATTAGTTTTTTTACTATGAATTTTTTATTTGAATTTGTTCTTGTTTTAGTTCCTTTAATTATGAGTGAGTAGTCTTTTTCTCTAGGGTTAGGGGATCTATGATCAAGTTGTGAATTTATTTTATGTTCATTAATTAATTCTTGGCTTTTAATTGAATTCCTATTATTGATTGTAATTAAATTGTGGCCAGATTTAGTTGTAAGTTAGGTTATTGTCGAAATCGAGGCCGAGAGGTAAGATTACCACAATTAGACCACTGAATAATAGGCAAAAATGAATTTATGTTAGCGAGAGCCGGTAAAGGAGTTTTGAGAGAGTCTAAGTTCGAGAGAATTAGTGAGCCCTAGTTTAATGAATGCTAATGAATTGATTAGTGAGTGTTTAATGAGTTTGTTGATTGATCATAGTGAACCGATTACCTTGTTCAAGTTGTCAAGTGAAAGTTAAGTCAGTGTCTAAGGTCTACAACAACATAGTATTATAATAACAAAGTTTGAAGTAAATGTAGTCTCTATTCAAATGCCATACACTATTCTACACAAAGTTTCGGGACAAAACTTCTTTTAAGGGGGGTAGACTGTAATACCCCATATTTTCACGTATTTTAAGGAATTATTTTTGTATTTTATACGTGTAATTTTAATATTTTTATTGAAAAGTTGTATTCAATAAGAATATCAAACAAAAGAATTTTAATAAATTTTAATCAAAAATAATTATTTGTGTTTATAAATAATATTTTATGTTTTATAAAATATTTTGAAAGGTTTCAAAAAATAGAATTTTTAAGAGTTTCCTAACTTATTTTTAGGCAAGGGCATAAAGGTATATTCCACTATTTAGGGTAAGTATGGACTTTATCAAATCCTACTTTGGTGCCTATAAATACCCTTTAAAACCAAAATTTTCAGATTTCATCTTTCATAATTGTTATTAGGATTCCAAAATTTAGAAAGAGAAAAGTAAAAAAACGGGGGGGGAGATGTGTATAAGAGACAGCTTATCATCTGGANCTTTTTTACAAAGGAGAAAAAAAAGTTCGTTTTTTTTAGCACCTTAAGAAAAATTTCTTCTTTTTCTTTTGATTCAATTTTGCAAATTCATGTTTATATTTATGTTTAATCATGATTTTATAAGTTTCAATTATGTTTTATGAATTTATGATTTGTTTTAAAGCATGAATGAATTGGTTGTTCATGAAATTTTAGATTAGGGTTTATAAAGTAATAAATTCTTGATTTTTATGAGTTTTTATGATTTAAACTTCAATATTATAATCATGAATTGTTGTTGTGTGAATTTATGATGATTTTATGAAGTTTAGATTGATTTTTAAAGGCTTTTAATATAAAATAAATTGCTGTCCAAGTTTTGTAATCATAAAATTCAATAGAATAAATATTATGAACATGTTTTGGCTTATGAAAAACTATTCTAAAGCATAGATTGGTTTCATAATGATGTTAATAGATTGTAAAAGAATTTTGTCATGAAATTTTGATGTTTTTATGAGTTTTTCATGACTTTAAAGTTAGTTAATAAATCTGATAATTTTATAAAAACAAGTTAAAATAAATTTTAAGTGTTCATATTATGCTAGTATGATCACATATTAATTCTATGATGTTACATATGATTTTTAGTATGTTTCATGAAGTTTAAGAGTAATTTTAAGCATGTTTAACATGTTGTCCAGATTTTGTAAAGTGAATGTTGAGGCTTTTAAAGTATGTAATTAACATGAATTGATCATATAAATTAAGTAATGCATTGTATGATTGATTTGTGTTGTTTTTGAGGTTTTTCAAGGAGTTTTGATTATTTTAAATTGTTGTCCACTTTTCTTATGTGACATAAGAATTTATGTCGAGGTTTTATGAAGTGTAAATAAGTCCTGAAAACCAAGTAATCTTGCAATAGAAAATTTAAGTGAAGTGTGGAATTGAATAGAGACCATATAAGGAATGTTTTGGAATTGTTGTAGAACTTAGTCAACAAGGTTTTAATTTAGTTTTGGTTTTCTTTATGTAATAGACTACGAATTAGTCAACTTTTAGAAGTTGCGGTGGAGCACCACTATTTCACAAGGTACGTAAGTACTAAAGACAAACATAAGAATTAGAATTCATGCTTGGATTATCGTTTATGTTGAAACATTGTTATGCTTGTTTGAATCATGAATTGATGTGCATGACAAGTTTTATTAGAATCATGATTTTATATTATGTTGACATTCCATGTTGATTAGAGAATATAAATTTTATAAGATTCAATTGGAATGTTATGATCAGTTTGATTTGGCCAATAGCTTGTTAATAAAGAAAGGAAGTTATTTTAAAGTTGGTTAGTTACTTAATCAACAAAAAAGGTAGTTGTGAATTTTTATTCACTTGATTAAAAGGAGTTTATGAGCAAATATGTTATACATGTTGCCACTCACAGTTTAATGTGTGGTCAAGAAGAAAGTAAGTAGTTAGCCACTCACAGTTAATGTGTGGTAAAGGAAGTTCAGTTTAATTAAAGGACATACATGAGATTATTTTTGAATCACTTTTAATTGAAGATAATTAATATGGCTTGCTTGGTTTGGTGCATGTTTTGTGTGGTGATGTATGTGAGTCATAACATTGTTAAACCGGTTAATCACGTAAAGTGTAAGAAGATTTGCATCAAAACTCTTGGAATGTATATACCTTGAGTATGAACAATGGGGGGAGTCGTAAGGAACAAAGATCTATCACTAGTGGAAAAATCGCTAAATACTACACCCTTTTCGCTGCGGTTTGTGTAGCAAAAAAAAACAAAAACGCAGCGAATAGCTTTGGAGGGAAAACCCAGAAGTGCAGCATTTGCTGCGGTCAGTAAAAGTCGCAGCAAAAAACTCAATTGATGCGGTTTTTGAAGTATTTGCTGCGGTTAGGTGTTTTGCAGCAAAAGGTTTTTTTAAAAACCTAACAAACTACACCCTTTTCGATTCTTTGCATGCACAACAAACCAATTCTCTCTCACCTCACAAAAACTTCTTCTTCTCCCTCACCTCACTACAGAAACTTCTTCTTCTCCCTCACCTCACACAAACTTCTTCTTCTCCCTCACCTCACTGAAACTTCTTCTTCTCACCTCTTCAATTCGCTGCGCTGCATCTCACCTCGTTAATCCTTTAAACTTCTTCTCCCTCACCTCTTCGCTGCTGCATCTCAACTTCTTCCGGCGAACTTGGTCTGCTCCGGTGAACACTTGGTCTCATCTTTCGGTCCTCAGGTAAGCTTCGAACTTTCACCTTGTTATTTCGTTTTCTTTAATGTCGATTTCTGTTTTTTTCTGTTTTCTTTATGCGTGAACTGTTTTTTCTTGTTTTTTCCTTTAATGTCGAGCTTCATGTTAGAATTTAAGTCCATTATAACTGTTTTTTTTAATGTTGATTTTAATTTGATTATTGCTCAAATGGGTTTTGTTTGAATTGCTTTTTTGTTGTTAAAGTCCATTATGTAATTTTGGAGGCACGGAGTAGCGGCAGCGAAGGAGGCGAACTGCATGCGGCTGTTCTAGTCTTCATTGTAGTTAGTGAGTTAAAACTCTATAAACGTATGTTGCCATTGATTTATTCACTTTGTTAAAACTATTTTATTTGTTTCAGTACTAGCAGTTTACGATTTGCTATTGAGTAGTAATAATTGTCTTTTGTTTCTTTCAATTGTTTAATTTAGTTGTAGCTTTCTGGTGCAATGGAAACTGGGGGTAATGTTTGTAGAATTTTGTGGGAATTTGATTTGTTTATTGTTGAATTTGGTTAGTGGAATTAGAATTCTAATTAGTTAGGCAGGAGATTAGTAACTTAGTACTCTTCTTCGTCTTCTTTATTTTGATGCTTTGATGGTTTCAATAAGTATTCTTATTACTGCTATTCCAATTCTTAATATGTTAGGCTAAATTAGTTTAGGGTAGGGAGATATATTGAGTAGTGGATTAATTACTTTGTGAGAATGAGGAAGTTGTGATTTTTATTAGTATTGTTCATAATTAATTGGATTGATAATCTGTGTTTTTGCCCGAAACTTTCAAATTATATTTTTAGACCGGCCATCTTGGTATAATTGGATAATTTTGTTGCTAGAATCTGACTCGTGATACGTAATTGTCCTTGTTATTTCCGTTAGTAGCAAATGGGTGTTTGATTAGTGACTGAAGCTTGTTGTAGAATTTGACTCGTGATGCGTAATTGTAGAATTGTGTTTGTTGCAGGTTAATTTTTTGTGGGGTTTTGTTGTTTATGGCATTTATTTGGATTAATTTTAGCAGGAAATTGTGTTTTTGCAACTGTATTTTGTGTTAGTGTTGCAATGTGTGTGATTTAGGTTATTAGTGATGTGGTTTTTTTATTGTTTGAAGGTTTTTTATATGTTGGGATTTGTTAGAGTAAAATTGGCTGAATTTGAGATGGGGTTTAGTGTCTTAATATTGTAATCTTATGTTGTCATCAGATTAAAAAAAACTTGATAAAAAATCCAGGAAAAATGTTGAGAACTTGATAATATTTTACAAGTTTTTTTTTAACCTTTATTTCTTTTGGTAAGAAATGTAAATAAAAAAGTACTAATATACCTGAATTTGAAGATAATAATCAACTTCATAATTATGTTTCTGAAGCAAAGATTCAAGAGCTTGATCATAAGCCATAGAAGAAGAAGAAGGCAAATAACATTCCGCAAAATTTGCAGTAGAATTAGTACAAGAAGAAGAAGGAAATGAAGTAATTCCTTCGTTAAAATTATTGTTATTATTACAAAAATACCCCATTTCCATATTCATTTATTGATTTTTGTTTTGAGAAAGGGGAGAAAATTTTGGGTTTGTTGTAATCCAATTATATTGGGAGAAATAATTTAGATTTTATGAGAAAAACTGTGTTTCAATATAAGAAGAAAAATAAAAAGGGAGAAAATAGGGGTATCAATTATGTATTAATATTATTATTGTTGGAACTACGAAATGGTTTTGATGGTAATGGAAATTTATAGATGAATTTTGATGCATTTTGTGGCAAATGAGGCGGTATTTAGGATAGATGTCGATTGTTAAGTTTTTGTTTTGATTTTAAAGTGAAACTAATGGGTTGTAATTGTGAGCTTAAGAGTTAAGAGAGGTTTGACTCTTTCTGATTGGAGTGAAAGTTGAAATTTAAGCCAGTTTCAATTGTTGTTGATGATTAAGGTTGATTGAGAATAACAATAACCAGGAAATGAATGTCTGTTTAATTAACTTATGTCTATTTAAGAACTTGATGTCATTAATGTCTGTTTAATTAACTTATGTTGTCATTTTCCGCACATGTTGTTGAAGTGATGGAAAAAGATCGTTCATGGATGTATGGTAGTAGGGAATGTCAAGCATTTTTAGATGGGGTTAAGGAATTATGTAACTCTGCCTTGGCCAGGAAAGCAGCTTATAAAGCGGCTGGTAAAGATGACATACAAGGCTTTTATTGCCCTTGTCTTAATTGCGCCAATGTTAATATTGTTGAAAGCATCACCAAGCTTAGGCAACACGTATTTTGTAAGGGTTTTCGATCTAATTACCATGTTTGGGTTTACCATGGTGAGGAGGGAGTGTATGTAGGCAATTCTGAGTCACATAATTACCATCATGAACAAGAAGAACCATTTGACTGCAATGATGATGTCTTTCTTAATGATGTAGCGGGAGACGATGAGGATGTAGATCATGTGGATGAGATGATGGAGGGTATGGAGGATTCACGTTCCTTTGACTTCATTTCAGAGGCCTCTACTAAGCCTTTGTGGCCAGGTTGTACAAAATGGAGTAAACTGGCAGTCGTGTTAGACTTGTATAATATAAAGTCAAAGTACAACTGGTGTAACACTGGTTTTACTGAGTTGTTAAGTCTTTTGGCAACTATGTTTCCCTATGGGAATGAGCTTCCTAAGTCCAATTATTATGCCAAGAAATTGATGCGGCCTTTTGGATTGGAGTACCAGAAGATACATGCATGTCCTAATGACTGTGTATTGTATCGAAATGAGTATGAATCCTTGGACAAGTGTCCAAAGTGCGCGTTGCCTAGGTATGAGAGGGAAGGGGCACGTGGTGCCAAAGGCCCGCCTGCAAAAGTGTTGTGGTATCTTCCTATTATACCAAGATTCAAGCGGTTGTTTTCAATTAGTAAGGATGCCAAGAATTTAAGGTGGCATGCAGAAAGGAGGAAGAAGTCGTCGACTTTGCTCCAACATCCGTCCAATGCTCCTGAATGGAAGAATATTAACAGAAAATATCAGACATTTGGGGCGGACAATCGTAACCTAAGGCTAGGGTTATGCACTGATCGAATGAACCCTTTCGGTACTCTTAGTTCAAAGCATAGCTCATGGCCGGTCATTCTCACCATCTACAATCTTCCACCATGGTTGTGTATGAAACGAAAGTACCTTATGTTGTCTCTTTTGATTTCTGGCCCCAAGCAGCCCGGTAATGACATTGATGTTTATCTTGCACCTCTTGTTGATGACTTGAAGAAGCTGTGGGATGAAGGTGTTGAAGTGTTTGATGCTCATGCAAGGGAGACGTTTACATTGCGTGTCAAGCTTCTGTGCACTCTAAATGATTTCCCGGCTTATGGAAACTTACCTGGGTACAAGAATAAAGGGAAGAATGCTTGCCCTATTTGTATGGATGACATGGGTGAAACATGGGTCGGTAAGTACATCGATTGGTGTAACCGGAGGTTCTTACCTCCCAATCACCCTTATCGTAGGAAGAAGAAAGCATTCAACGGAAAGGTTGAAGATCGTGTTGCTCGCCGACCTTTAACTGGGTATGAGGTTTATGAGCGTGTTAAGGGTGTTGAAACCATTTTCGGTAAACCGAACAAGGAATGTAAATTGTTGTGGAAAAAGGAGTCCATCTTTTGGCAGCTTCCATATTGGAAAGATTTACAAGTTCGCCATTGTGTTGACGTAATGCACGTTGAAAAAAATGTTTGCGATGCCATACTTGGAACATTGTTTAATATTCCAGGTAAGAGTAAGGACGGAAAAGTGGCTCGCGATTTCTTAAAAAAAATCGGTGTGAGACCTGATTTGTGGCCTCAGGTAAAGGGAAGTAGGAAAAGGTAGAAGCCTGTGAAAGACGGACATGCCTTTTCTAAAAAGGGAAAGGAAAAGGAAAATGAGGAGCAAGATAATTTCGAACAAGCGACCGTTTACTATCTGCCACCAGCTTGCTACACATTGTCCAAGGCTGAGAAAAAGCGTTTTTGTGAGACTTTGTACAACATAAAGGTACCGTCTGGTTACTCCTCGAACATGAAACCATTTGTGTCATTAGATGGTGAATTGATGTTGTCCGACATGAAATCATACGATTGCCACATTATGATGCAAGTTTTCTTACCAATTGCAATTCGTGGGATCCTACATAAACATGTAAGGTACACTATAACTGCTTTGTGTTCGTTCTTTAATACAATTTGCAGTAAAGTGTTGGATCCCACAAAGTTGGACGCTCTTCAACAAGATGTTATTGTGACTCTATGCAAGTTTGAGATGTATTTTCCTCCTACTTTCTTTGACATAATGGTTCATCTAATTCTTCATCTTGTGCGTGAAATTAAGCTTTTGGGTCCTGTGTATTTGAGATGGTGCTATCCATTTGAAAGGCAAATGGAGGTCTATGGAAATAAAGTAAGGAATACTACAAAACCTGAAGCTAGTATGGTTCATGGCATTGTGGCTGATGAGATTAGTAATTTTGTAGCCGAGTATTTATCAGGTGTGACACCTATTGGTCTTCCTAGTTCGCGTCATGAAGGTAGGTTAGATGGTAAGGGGAAAATTGGGTCAAAGACGGTCACTGTTTTCACACACATACTCCGACAAGCGCACTTGTATGTCTTACACCATGTGTCGGAAGTGCATCCATTTATAGATGAGCATATGCAAGTTTTGAGGGATGAAAACCCTAATTTAAAAGGGGAAAGGTCATTGATGTTATTGCATAATAAAACCTTCGTTGATTGGTTTTATAATCGAGTGATCGTTGTGCAATTGGAGGGTGTTTCTGAAACTGTTTGGTGGTTGGCTTTTGGTCCTCGGGATTCTGTTAATTGTTTTGAGGGATATGATGTCAACGGCTACACATTTTACACCATTTCTCAAGACGAAAAGTCTCGTTGTTTACAAAATAGTGGAGTTTGTGTAGTGGCATCCTCTACATTTTACGCAAGTGCTAAGGACCAATCTCCTGTAGATGCTAAGATGTTATACTACGGCAAAATACAAGAAATATGGGAGCTAGATTACTCAACTTTCAAAGTTGGTCTTTTCAAATGCAAGTGGGTAGATTCAAGCCGCCGTGCGGTTAAGAAAGATGACCCTTGTGGGTTTACCCTTGTTGATCTTGCACCCATGCGGGATGGTGAAGAGCCTTTTATACTTGCATCACAAGCTAAGAAAGTGTTTACATAGCTGACCCGGAAGATCGTAAATGATCTATTGTAGTGCCTGGTAAAAGAAGTATACTTGGAGTAGGTGATGTAGATGATGAGGAAGAGTATGATGCCTTCGATGATTCATCACCGTTTTCGGGTCCCAAAGCAAATGTAGCTGACTCAANATAGCTGACTTAATTGTAGATGATACAAACTAGATGCGTGATGACCATACAGAAGGGATAGTTGTTGAGGATTAACAGTAGAAGATTTGTAATGTTGATTGTATTTGAGATTATATATAAATCAAACTTGAATGTAATGTTGATTTTAAATGAAGTGTTCAATCATTTTTTAATTTCTGAATTCAATTTATTATTAAATTTAATGCATGTCAATTTATAAAAATCACTATTATTGATTGATCATAACTGCGATTGGATACTCATATATGCTTTTGATCCTATTCGTAATGTTGTTTGGATATCCGTATATGTTTGTTGAGAATTTATTAAATTCATTGATAATTTTTTAATTCGGAATTCTTGAGTATGACTTTATTCTTTCGGTCCTATGTGTTGCAGGTATTCATTTGCTAGGTTGGCTTGGCAATGGGTAGTGATGATGATGATACACGCACTTCTGACAGCCAATGCTCTGAATCTGACCCGTCGTTTGATGCCTCTAGAGAAGAGGATCAAGGGGAACCAAAAGATGTGGCTTATGACAAGTTACTTGATCAAATCGAGGAGCATGAACTCGCTGCTGAGAAAGCTAGCCTCCTTCCTGAACAACAAATAGTTTTACCCCCCGTAGTGAATCAAAATGTTGCAATTGTACCATCAACAAGTCAAGGCTCTAAGTCCAAATTGCCGCAGAAGCGTCGAGGTCCATCTAAAGGCGTGCAAGCAAGTGAACCAATGCACTTGGAGTATGATGTATACGGGCAACCTACGGGAAAGTGGAGGACTAGGTATGGAACACATGTTGGGGTTTGTGTTCGAAAACTTTCGGTCTTAGATAAATGGGAGGATGTAGATGAAGGTCTAAAGAAATCTTGTTGGGATGATACAGTGGTAAATTTTTAAGCACTTATGCATATAGTATCCTTATTCTTTATTTTTTTTAAATCATATAGTACTAACAACTTCCCTCTGAGCTGTGCAGAATTTGTTTCACATTGAGCCCGATGAACAGAAGAAGAATGTTTTAGAGATTTTAAATCAAAGTTAGTGAGTCGGTGGATCACAAAGAAGAGGAAGAGAGGAAACACAAGCAAGGGTGTGGAAGGCGAGGGAGACAAGGCGGAAAATGACAAAATGCCGTGGGATATTTACCCCCACTTGACCCCGGACATTTGGTCAGAATTTGTGGCACGAAAGACTACACCAAAAGAAGTTATAATTGAACATATTTTATTTGATCTTTATTTTCCTTTGTTGTCATGTTCATACTTTGTTATTCGTTTTACAACGCTTATTACGTGCACATTATAACTTTGAATTCGATCGTACATGATAGGAAAAACGTGCTAAGGCTTCTACAAGTGCCAAAAAAAAACTAGCTTATCATCACATGGGTAGACGAACCTACAACCAATCAAAAAAGGTTTGGTATGACGAGGGATTCTATCAGAAGGTGGTGTCATGTGGTGCAACCACATCCGGTGGATCCTCCTCATCAATCACACTTGTTGGTGATAGGGTCGTTGATTGGTATTGCTCTCTACATGGTCGAGATTCATCCGGGAAAAGGACCANAAAAAGGACCATCTCAAATCAGTCTGTGAAGAAAATTGTCAACGCTGTGGTATGATTTCCGTATTTGCTTCCCAATTTCCGTGTTTGCTCCCCAATGTCTGTTTTTGCTCATCTTTACTTAAAACTGTCAATTGGCGTTTGTGCAGATTGGATTAAAAGAGAAGGAGGCAAAGGGTGAGTTTAAGTCTGAACCTGGCAAAGATGCTTTGGTGATGGTTGTGGGGAAAGATCACCAAGGTCGAGTAAGAGGACGAGGAGGTGTCCGTTTAGGCAGCAAGAGAGGTCTTGGTGTTTCCTCACAATCACGTAGTTCAAGCTCCACGATGGAATTGGAGATGGAGAAGAAAGTGCAAGAGTTGGTCGAATAGGAGGTGCAAAAGGTCACACATCAGATGTCTTGTCAATTTAATTCCTTCTTAGATAAGTTGGGGTTGAAGGACGTTATGGAATTGAATATGGGTCAAGTTCCTGATAAGTCAAGCAAACATGGCCACCTCTAAAATGACGAAGAGGACTCCTAATCCCCCATTACCTGATGTAAAGGTACTGATTCATTCAAGCATAGTCATTTAGTGATTCAAAACATGTTATGAAAGTCTATTTCCACGCTTAGTTAACATATATGTTTATATGCACGTGGTAGGAGGAGACTCCATGCATTTTACTGCTTCCTATGGATTGGGATGAGGAATGTGGGGACTTAGTTGAGGTTGCGTATGGATGTGTACAACCTCCAAACAATGATGGGGTCAGTCATTTCAAAAAAGTAGAAGATTCAGAATTTCGGGTCGCCGTTAATGAAGTTGTAAATGGAATGGAAGATTATGCACTCCCAGTGGCAAGGGTTAAATATGACATTAACACCGTCGCTCAAGCACAAGGTTCATTTGTTACATGGCCACGCCCTTGGGTGCGGTTTTCAGAGGAGGTATTTTCAATCTTTCAGTTCCCCAATACATATGGTTTATTTTGAACAAGAATGTTTGATTGTTTTTAATAAAGAAAGTATGAAGTATGGTTTATTTTAAGCTTTTGAGGTATTATATAGGTTTTGCAGAAGTTGTGTCCAAAGAAGCCGAAGCAAGATGGAGNACAAGATGGAGGGAACAAAGGAGACTGTAAGGGCAAAATGGTGGCATCTGCTAAGAACAAGGCGAACTCGATTGATAAACAAGAACCTCCAAAAAAGATTGAACGCCCACAAAAAAAATCTCCTCCAAGGGTTCCACTCCCGGGGAAGCACAACAGTTAGTTAATGATGAAGTGGTTGGAAGTTTGACGGAAGAGTGTACTTGGATGTACACATGTTTGAAGGACGAGCCCGCAAATGTGTCTCTCAAAGTGGTGTTGAATAAGACACAATTTCACTACTTTGAAGACACCGGTACTTGGATTACACAAGAAGACGTTGCTGACTTCCTGGCCGGAGATATGCTATCAATTGGTATATTACAAGCTTTCATGAGGTAAGTAGTTACAATGACTTTAATTACATTACTCACATGTTTTTGTTGTAATTAATCGTTGTGCATGAACATCTTTAATCGGCCTAAGTGACTCGCATTTTTTTTGTAATAGCGCATTGTATGTGGATTTGGATGGGTGCCAGACAATTTTGAAGGTCGGTTGGTTATGTCCGTATGAGATTCATGATCAACGATGCTTAAAGATTCCAGCAGAAGTAAAAGATTACCTAGAGCGCGGTGTTGTTGAAGCAATGCGATCCAAGAGAAAGTTTGTTCTAGCACCGTACCTAGAGAGGTATGCGAATCTTAACTACTCAATAGTAGTAAAGTGCTGTATACTGTAATCGGGAACAAAGTGTCATTTTTACATACTGGCATTGTTCTTGTAGAATGCATTGGGTCCTTCTACTCATTTCTCCTTGGACGCACACGGTGTATATCTTTGACTCGTGTCGTACTGAACCACCAAAGAAATATATGATCATGACATGGTTGAATAGGTAAATAAGTAATAAATGTTTGTTTCTGTATATGTGTCTAAATTTCCTAAAGTGCCTATAAGTTACTAACAAATTTGTCAAATGCTATTCTTTATGGTTATGTAGTGTTATGAGGAAGATTGGTATTACCCCAAGTGGCTCAATTCCTAAGTTGATAAATGTCGAGGTATTTTTAGTAGTTTCATTCAATAGATGTATTTTGAAAATTTCCTAAGTGTTGTAAGGTTTATAATGCTAATTTATCATTGTTTATAGTATGCACAACAACAAAACGGCGTCGACTGTGGCTACTATGTCATGAGGTATATGCTAGATATCATTTCAAGTTGCACGGCATCAGATGACTTGACAACGGTGAGTATGTAAGCTTTCTTTATTTGANAACGGTGAGTATGTAAGCTTTCTTTATTTGATGTTGGAAACAATAATTTGTGGTTGAGCATGAATATGGGGTACTCCTTTAACTTGGGCACATCTTGCCTGATTCGGCCAAGTTTTGGCCGATTCGGGCAAGTCTAGGCCGATTCGGGCAAGTCTCGGTCGATTCGGGTAAGTCGAGGCTGATTCGGGCAAGTGTAGGCCGATTCCGCCAAGTCTCGGCCGATTCGGGCAAATCTATGTCGATTCAGGCAAGTCTAGGCCGATTCGGGCAACTCAAGGCCGATTTGGGCAAGTCTCGGCAGATTCAGGCAAGTCTTGGCCGATTGAGGCAAGTCTCGACCGATTCGAGCAAGTCTCTGCCGAGTCGGTCAAGTCGAGGCCGATTCGGGCAAGTCTCGGCCGATTCGGGCAAGTCTCGGCCGATTCGGGCAAGTCTCGGCCGATTCGGGCAAGTCTCGGCCGATTCGGGCAAGTCTCGGCCGAGTCGGTCAAGTCTCGGCCGATTCGGGCAAGTCTCGGCCGAGTCGGTCAAGTCGAGACCGATTCAGGCAAGTGTTGGCCGATTCGGGCAAGTGTAGGCCGCTTCAGGCAAGTCTCTGCCGAGTCGGTCAAGTCGAGGCCGATTCGGGCAAGTCTCAGCCGATTCGGGCAAGTGTAGGCCGATTCGGGCAAGTGTAGGCCGATTCGAGCATGCTTTTTGTACGTCTGTCCCACCCCGAACCTGTTTTTGCTTGCTGTTTCTGTTTCTGCTGCTGATTCTATTTCTGTTTCAATTTGAACCCGAACTGCTCCAATCACAAAGAGTCAAACTTCACTGATAGAGATTTAATCACCACAACCACCTTAATTGCATAATCAGTCCCCACTGAACCAACACCCCAAACCAGTCAAAACCCTGCCCCACCACAACAGTGCAGACAGCAACACAACCACAAGCAGCAACTCTAAAACAAAAACAACCTAGGCAACCAAAAAGAACAGCCTGCACCCAAAACTGCAAACCACCCTAATCAGCCCCTAGAAACCCTGCACAGCCTCCAACCACTGCCTGCAACACCCTGCAGCAACATCCCAAAACCACTACACCACCCCAAAACAAACTGCTGTTCACAAAACACAACTCAGGCAACACAACTGCACTCTGCACATAACAACCAACTGACAAAAGCAACTCTAACCCACTGCAAAGCTGTAATGCCAAAAACAAAGACCTGCAGACTGCAAGAAACAAGCAACAACACCCACAACCAAACACAAAGCCACTGCCATGACAGCCATACACAACAACCCCAGCACCAAAGACCACCACCAAAGCACCTCAGCCAGCAACTGCACCAAATAACAAGACCCATGACCAACACAAACCTACTGAACCTGACAAAAGTGCAGCAACAAATCAGCCTATCCTGAGCCCACTGAACCTGACTCAGCAGTAACCAAACCATGGCTTATCCCACCTCTCTGGATCAGGCCATGACTGTTCAGCAGCTACTGCCAGCTACTGCAACCCTGCAACTTCTGAAGCAGCAAACCAAAACAGCCCCAACCCTTCTGTTGTTGTGGTTGCTTGCTGTTTGTGCTGTTCTAGTTCTGCATTCAATCTGGTTGCTAGCTTGCTGTTCTGCTGTAGTTTTGCTGTTGTGGTTGCTTGCTGTTGTGCTTGCTGTTGTGTTGTTGTGCTTGCTGCTTTCTGCATTTATGGCTGTTCTTCATGCATGGTTGCTTGCTGCTTTCTGCTTTCTTGCTTGCTGTTGCTGCATTTATGATGTTTGTTGTGTTGTGTTTGCGGTTTTTAATTTTCTTTTTAATTCGTTCTATTCATAATTCAATATTAATACCTGTAAATTTTGAATTTACTTATTGAAGGTTGTCGACTCATTAGCTCGGCGAGGCCCGTTCACTGTTGAAGAAATTGTACAAGTTCGAGAGAAGGTAGCTAGTTTCATTACATTATATTGTTTGTAAGCTAAGGATACGTTTGATACATTATATTGTAATTTTAAGTTGTAATTATATTATTAGTTTAATAATTGTTCTAGATCTTTTCACGAGATATTGTGTTATTAATATTGTCGATATTATTATATATAATTATTGTCTCTATCATTTTTCAAAGTATATTTTAATTTATTGTTATTGTTATCATTAAGCTAGTAATTATTAAACAATATATGTGATAGGTTACATTAATTGATTATTAATAATTATGTTTAATTAATAATATAAAATAAAAAAAAAAGCGGGAAAACCAACTATTTGTTGTGGTTATTAAAGAAGAAAGAAGCAAAAAATAGCTATAAATTTGGTGGGAAACCAACTATTTGCTGCGGTCAAGCATAGCAAACGCAGCCAATACTAGTAAAAATTTGGTGGGAAATTGAGGTATTTGCTGCGTCTTTCAACCTAACCGCAGCAAATACTTACCCTTTTGCTGCGCCCAAAACCGCAGCAAATATAGTTATTTGCTGCTCCTACATTTGCTGCGGCCAAAAAGCCCAGCAAAAAGGGGGTATTTGACCGCAACAAATAGGATGTTTTCCACTAGTGTATGACTTCTCATTGGAGTACAAGACGTTGTACTCTTTTATATATTTAATGCGCTGGAATTCCGTCACTTTATGTGACATAGGTAATACCTTCTTGGAGTTGCTCTCAAGTTGGTGCCCAATATAGGGCGATTTAAGAGGAAAGGAAACCCGTTCGATGCAGAATCCAAAGGTTTAATTATAATAATTACTTTGTTGAGTCCATGCACAGATGAAAGGTTGTCAAAGGTAAGTTGTGTGTATGTTTTAGTTCATGCTGTTTTGTTGCATAGTCTTTAGTAGTTATGTACTCAACTTTGCTGACTGTTTGTTTTGTGTGCATGGCTTTGTCTTGGACTTGGCCCTACAATGACCCACTTATTGGTGAGTAGTTTTCTAGGATAAGAAAACCTACAAGTACAAGTGGGCATATGTCATTTCATGCTGGGCTGGAGTGAGGCGCTTGCTTTGTAGTTTTGTAGTTTTATTTTTATTGCATATGAAGTACTAACTTTTATTTGGATATTGTTTAATTTTCAAAGATTCTAGTTTTGGTTTCTAAGGGCCATTAAAATGGTTCCGAAGTGTCATAAAGTTTAAGTTGATTTTTATTTTTGGATGTTGATTTGAATTTGGTTTTTAGATTGTTTTGAAGTTTAGTTTAAATTGGTTTTGGTTTTAAGACTTCCGCTGTAGTACTTTGATTAATGCCTTAGCCGTTATCACGGTGGCGGTAATACTTTGGTTTTCCCCGTTATTTAGGAGTTTTAATTATTATAATTCTTAATATTTATAATATGTTTTCCGAAAAAATATAGAGTATGTAGAAAGTTAGGAAATTCTAGGGTATTACAGTTCGAGAGACTCCAATCAAAAGGCAAGATCAATCCAGTAGGGCCCACTCCAGACCTTACTCCTGAAAAGAGGTCATTACGATGGGATGCCAAAAAATATTGCAAAGACCACCAAGGTAGAGGTCACACTACCGAAGAATATTGGACTCTCAAAAATCTCTTACAAGACATGGTTGAAGATGGAAGGCTCCCCATTCCGCCTGGAGGAAGGAAACTCAACATCCAAACCAATCATCTCGCCATCTTCATGATTGAAAAAGAAAGCTTCTACTTTGACCCAATCACTCTCATTACCTCCACAGGACGAACTGTCCCACGGATCGCCTTAGAAGATGAAGCTACTCCAAAATTCTTTGGAGAAGGAATAAAGACCTCCAACGACTATTCTCCCTCCAAAGACCCATATGCATATGATTGTTGGAAGAGGGTTCAAATTAAAAAATGAAAACAGGATGGGATGAGCCCATTAATAATCTGGAACGCTATTTTTGCCTTTGTAAATGGCATTTCAAAAAGCCCGAAAATGTTGAACTACCAAGTCCCTTCATCAAACTCCCCGTAGAACTTATGGAGGACATTTGGGAGAGACTTGACCACAAAAGCTTAGGCATGACCCTAATGGTTAATAGATACTGGAATAAATGCATCAATGAAATGGTACACAACCATATCACTTAGGAATGTCATATGAAATACCGCTGGCTCATTGAGGAACCTCATCCATTGGTTCCCCCTATTCCTCAATATCCTCCTGCCTATAGAATGCCGAAAGGGTTTCATCGAAAAGAATGGGAAGATTTCAAAAGACTATGCCGTGAATTTGCTGACAACATGGCATTTTATATCAATGCAGTCAAAAAAGATGAACTATCTTTTGATCCACTCAACTTGATTACTCCCGTGGGACAACCTATTCCACAAGTAATCACCTCCCCATCCTTCCTAGAAGTTAATGGAATATTGGACAGTGACGACAAACACGTTTATGCCGGAAATGGGGTACAACCTACTTATCACACCCTTATCGAAGAAGGCGATGACAACACCAAAGTTCTAAGGCCCTTGTCGCCTCTTAAAGACAACAAAGTTCAAGCCCTTACTCGAACAGGACGCCTCAACACTACACAAACTCAAAAAAACACTCAAGCTACTCCACCTCCTCCACCTCAAGAGGAAAACATGGTCGTTAAGTAACTCTAAAGAACTAAGGCCGATGTCAATGTATGGTAACTACTTATCTCTTCGGAAAATTATAGACAAGCTCTACTCAAGGCCCTTTCTGACTTGAACGTGGCCTACGATACTACTCCCGACGGCTTGATAAACCTTACCATCCATGAGCAACATCACCTTTTCTAATGAAGACCTTCCAACTGAAAGGTCAATCCATAACAAAGCTCTCTACATCACCGTCATAATTAGGCAACTAACCATACCTATGACCTTGATTAAAAATGGCTCGGCCAGGAGAAGAGCCAGGATTTCAAGCGTGGGTGGACACCGAACAACCGTGCAAAGTTGCGGAGACAATAAAGTAAATTAACGATAAAAAATGATAATGTTATAGTCTTACAATGTCAAATTACAAAAAAAATTAAATACTTGAAAAATATTACAATTGTTCTCTTCGAGTTTTCATATTTTGAAATCGGTTTACAGTTTATTTCATAGTAACATTTAAAAACAAATCTTTCTCAAGATAAGTAATTAAACAATCACACAACATTTAGGCTACCAATTTATTAAAGTAAATGTTATACTAACAAACTAATTACACTAATTAAAGTATGAAACTAAGTGTTATCAATCAAATAAACTAAGTGTTTTGAACATAACTATGAATTCAATAAAACAATAATTAAATTTGAAATTGGAAACAAAATCACAAGCTTTTACATCAAATAATCAAATTTGAACGGTTTTACATACGAAATCAAGAACATAAAAACGAACAATCGAACTTCAAACTTCAATATTCATTCATTCAACATGAAATTAAAACTTTAAAACAAATCAATAAAGTATTAAAAACAAAACCACAAAACAACTAAACAAAGTAAAAGTAACAATTAACATTTAACATACCTGCGGATCTAGACCGCTGGACGAACGCCGGGGCGCCGATTAGGGACAAACGACGGCAAGGAAGACATGGCCTTCGACCGGGACGAATCACGAACAGCTCGCCAATTAGGGAGTTAAAACGACCACATTCAACACAATTAAACTTTAAACAAATTAATAGCTTAAATCAAGTATTGTAAACAAAATCACAAATTAATAATTTATATCATAAAACAAAATCACAACTAACAAAGTAACAAACCTGGATGTTTGAACTTCGAAGGAGCCAAGGAGGCGTCCGGCACTCCGACGGGTATTAGTATGTCCGACGACGGTTTAGGGGGACCGACGAACGGCGAGAATTAAGGTTAGGTGATTTAGGGTTTGAAGTTTTTGGGTTTGAATTAAGAGAGAGAAAATGGGTTTGTGTGACATAGATGGGTCCGCCCCTGGGCTTGTTCATCAATGTGTGCCCTTTAAGAACCGTTCGAAAGCCCAGAGTGTTATAGTAATCAAGCTATTCGGGCCTAGGAAATGCTGCTTCTGCCCTTTAAGAAGTATTAATAGGCTTCTTCCCTTGAGAAGTTGTAGATATTCAGTGACTTCCCCTCTTTGTGTCAATGTACGTTCAAGTTGGCAAACTAGCTAGGAAGAACACAAAGAGGGAAGTTATTAATCTCATACTTCTGAAGGTTGTTTATAAGAACTTCTCAATATACCTTTGAATTCTTCTAGCACTTGGTATTTATTTCGGGATGCAATTAAACCTTCTAGGAGAAAGGCAAAACCCTCTCGGAAGCGAAAGAAAGAGGAAGCTTTTGATGCAAGGCACGAGTTCAAAGAAAGTTAAACGAAAAAGTGCCTCCTCCAAAACTCCTGCTCCTCCTTCCAAAGAGCAAACTGGTTCAAGTTCCCACACTTCCTCCCTTTCAGGGAAGAGTGCCTTTGTGATTGGAGAGAGTGATTATATAATTTGAGTGAGAAATAGAACTCCTCCAACAGAGAACCCTTTGGAGAGTGACAATGGGTTGGTAGATCCTTTGAATGCCATACCATTCTCCAAAAGGAAAGTATTTCTGCAACTCCCCTCAACACAATGCTTGCTTCCCAATCAGCTGGCACTTCTGAACTTCCTCCTCCATCTCCCCCTAATGAGGATCTTGTCATTGGACTCTCCAAATTTGTTGAGAGGAATGTTCCTGAAAGTGTGAAGGCTCAAGCTAGAGCTTCCGAGGGTAAGTTCAGTCATAAAGTTTGTCAACTATACGCTCATCTTCAGATACTTCCTTTAACTCTCCCAGAAACCCTAATGTAATAGTTTTACCAGTTCATGTAACAGATGAGGTTGAATCCCCAAACTTCCTTGATGATGAAGAGGATATCCCTTCAACCAGCAAAAAATTTTACTTTAATTACTAAAAAGGGTTGATTAGGGAGATCTTAAGTTGTGGTGAACTTGAGTACAAGGAATCTCCGATTTTCTTGGACCGGAGATCGGACCGGAAAAATTCCAGTCTGGACTGGACCGGACCTGAATTTTCCGGTCCGGACATGTTTTGGACCGGTTTGACCTGAATTTGTAGTTTTGTCAATTTTTTTATAAAAAATAATTGTTATTACTTTAAAAAATAATATTTCCCTCTTATATATACACTAAGTATAACATAAAATTTAATGGTATATAAAGCATAAATAAATTTAATAATTTAGCTAAAAAAACCTTTATATATATTAAACTTTTAACAATAACAAGTCCACATAAACTAAGAAGCGCTCACACTCCAACCCAACATGATTGACTATGCCAACCTGTACATGTAGCTTTCTCTTTATCCTAAACAACTACTCGCCATCAAAATGGGTTGTCGTAGGGCTAAGTCAAAGATAAAGCCATGCAGACAAACACATACTATCAGCGAAGCTGAGTATATAAACACTAGAGACTATGCAAAACATGATTGACAACAAAATAAAAGAAAAGATTAAACATCACTTACTTCTTACCTATTTACAAATTGTCAAGTCATATTTACTCGAAAGACTGCGTTTTATTATAAAGACAACTACGTGTCGCTCTTGATATTGGGCCACGTGTTCAATTTAAAACAAAAACCCTATTTCATGCAATGGACTAAGGGCCAAATGTTAAGAAGCCCAACAAGGACACTTAAAAACACTATCCAATCACAATTGAACAAGTGTCCCAAAACCCTTGGGCACCTTTGGTGACTTTGCCTATATATACCCAAAACATGACTTTGAGCGGCATTCATTCATACATACATTCAATACAAAAACATGTCTTGAAGAAAGACTCTCTCTCTACATTTTCTCCCTCTAGTTTAAATTAGCTTTAATCTTAATAAATTAGTTAAACACATTCTTACTTAAGAATCGGAGGGGAAAAATCCTACAAGGATTTTGTTGCCTTATTTTGTAGGATGGTATAGAAAAATGAAAAAGCAACTTCACAATGAAGATGATACAATGTTATCACAAGACATCAAACAAGCACGATATAACAAGTCAAATTTCAGAACTGATCCGAGAAAGGAGAGACTATAATATCTACGATTCAGACCCTAAGGCCTGAATGCAACCTGATTCGTATTTACATCACAGCATCCCATGTTGGGAACATTGCCAACCTTTCTACATACTTCACATTACGTAACTTACAGGGTCTGTCAACTGCATCCGTAATATAGATACAAACAATCAGACCTCACATAGTTACAACATGTAGTCCAGGTGATATGAACAAAATACATTTGTGATCTCACATATCCATGTTATCAAATATTTCTCCATCTTCCTCAATATTCAACTCATCTGTCACGAATTCATCGGCCACCAAATTGCTGCAAGAAACATAGCTCCCATGGTTAGAATTCAGTACACAAGAGGAACATAGATTTCGAAGGATAGTTAGGGAATAAAGTTTTACTTTTCAAGTGATTGATTGATTGAAGTGATAAAACAGGTTTTGCTATTTCATATTACATGTACACTATCCTTGCGTAAATGCTTCCTTAAAAAATGTATTTTACATGTATTTTGCTATTTCTATGACTATTTTACCGGTGGTCATAAAATAGAAGAAACATAACTTCTTTCACCAATCACAAAATATTGTTACTTGTATGTGCATTCAAATCTTATGAAATTTATAAAGGGTTTTTATTCATTTTTTATTTTTTTTTCAATTTTTTTAGTGAAGGCTGCATAGAGTCATAGACCACAAAATGACATGATCTACAATCAGAGAGAGAAACAAGGCAAAAAGAAGGGTAATATATAACAAAAAAGGAAAAAAAAAAAAAAAAAAAAAAAAAAAAAAAAAAAA
>PYUH01000842.1:66629-125144 GCA_016808085.1 Suaeda aralocaspica
AAAAAAAAAAAAAAAAAAAAAAAGCAAATCAAAACTTTCATAAAATGGAAGTTTAGCCATATATAGTGAAGGAAAGTACTTCGTATCTGACTTACACTTTAGAGGAGTGAAAAACGAGACGACATGATGTACACTTTTGGGGAGAGACAAATGAGGCAAAAGAGAAGGGTAATACAAAAAAATGGAATTCAAAATTTTCATAAATTGTGAAGGAATTACTTCATATATAATTTGGAGAGCAGAAAGCAAGATAGACTTCATATATAATTTCCCAGTCTAGTTATAGGAATCAAGGTAATTGAACTATACCTTAAACAGCAGAAACGTAAGCTCACAACGCGCTTAAGCTTTCTATTGTAGAAGAAAAAATTGAATGACCATCTGCAGAAAAACCAAAATAGAAGGCAAAATCAAACACTGTTAGAAGACTTCAAACATCCACCCAATGAAGAGCAGATTAAATGAAACATATACCCAAGAAGCAATCTTACATAGCTCCTCTTTGCAAAAAGGGATCTGCATCACAGTCAGGATTGTAGCTGTAAACTTCACATTCAGAGAGCTTCACCACCTGCATGAAACATCAAGTATGTTTTAGTCTTAATCGTAAACTGTAACAAATCCATTAAGAATCAAACAGCTAATGACAAAGTTTAATTTAATGTTTACGGCTTCACAAGAACAAATATGGTCCATAATAACTACAGAGGGTATCATAAGGCCTTATCTCCAAAATTGAACTAATTAATATAAGTATTTTCATGCTAGTAACAACGTGAAACCCCAAAACAAATAACTCAAAACAAGCATAAAGCACAACTCATGACATGACTCAAACAACTCATAACATGTATGCAACTAAAGAGCATAAGCAACATAGAAACTTACACAATGACAGATGACATACAAACAACTATTCTAATCAGCAGTCAAATTCTCTAAACAATAATTTAATCCTCTAATAGCAAACTCTAAACTCTATCCTCTCTGCGCCAAACAGACCCTTGAACTCCTAAGTCTACTAGTTAACTGAAGTGAGGCAAAGTGTCACGTGGCAAGCAAGTAGGTATAACCCAACACCATGTTGAGGTAGTTCACGAATTCAGTAAAAACAATTGAAGTCTCACTCCCTTGAATAATTGATGAGTGCAAAACACTTACTTCATCCAAAGCTTTGTACAATTCTTCAAGGAGTGAACAACCACCATTAGCATCAATCCATTCCTAATAGAAATTGAGAAAAGGTAACACAGCATCAAAAACCACTTAGTTCACACTTCTGTATACTTTTCACTAAAAGCAATAAAGCATACTAATTACCAGACATTCTTTAAAGGATATGATTGATACCTTTGCTGCTTCTCGCATATAAGAATCGAATATCTGCTCAAAACTATCCCAGGATTCATCTATGAAGAACTCATGAGCCTTCACTGCACTGCGAGGCATCAAAGAAAGTGGCAATATCACAACATACAAAATGACATAACAAAAATCAAATGCAAGTGAACACCACCCCCAGAAAAACAAAGGAAAGAAAATCATTGATCCAACTTGCAAATATTTTTTTTAAAAGATGGGAAATGGAGAGACTTGAACTCTCAGCTCCTCCAGGAGCGACAGTTTTCAAAACCGTCTGTCAAACCTCTTGACAACACTCCCAAAGCTAGTTATCAGAGAATTATATGCGGGTTGCCATGCCGCCCATAAAGCTGACAATGACATTACCCATAATACTCTTTTCAAAGCTTTCGTTACATTGATGATTTAACATCAGCAAATCAATTACCTGAAGTCATAATCAGGGTACATGTGGTAAAGCGTAAGGACTAGATAAATCAGCGTCTTCCGACTGAAGAAATAATAACCTGGTTAGTTTAATTTGACAAAATTTTCAAGCCATTTACTCGTAGATAAATAAGTAGAAACCTGGATCTACTAATCAAATTTTCAGCAGGCGAAGGGGAATCTGTTTCAGATGATCTTCCAAGATAATCAAGAATCTGCCAAAAAATAAATATAAAAATGAATTGCAAAAATCAAACATTCAAAATGTATGATATTTGCAGTTACAGAGCACAAAACACAAAAATTGACCAATTGTCATAACATGACTAAGAACATGAAACCATTACATTTTAACTATAAAACATATATATACATACACATATACTATATAGAGCCATAGAGGGATTATAAACCACAAACTAGTGATGGACCAATTCAAAATGATCACTTTATGCGCAAAAGCGAGCAAAAAAAAGTCAGCCCAAAAGAAAAAAGTGTGAATATGGTGGTACCCACCAACTTTTTCCAATAGCTTGTTCCCAACACGATTTTTATTATGCTCCAATATGATTCTTGTTATGCTCGATACGATTTTCGACCCTTTCAATTCACTAATTGTACACAACTGATTGCACAATATCTTAGTTATAAAGGTATTCAAGTTCATTAACATCAAAAGAGATAGAGGTCTAAAATGCCACCATGAAACAACCATAGAACTAAATTACCATAGAAAGGCTTTACAAGCAGTAACTCACATGGTCACAAAACAATACCTCATGAACTTAGTACACTACAAATACTTCAAATTGAAAGTTAAGAATAGGTCAAAAAGCAATACTTCACTTCCTCATATAAAAAAGGATTACGTACTTGTGGAGCAAAACTTCTTCAAGGATATGAAAGAAAAAAACAACACAACGGGTAATTAAGGAGATTTATATGCTCAAATTCATTTTGAGTCTGTCTTTTTCATCCGCTTCCCCTATTTAATTTCTTTTACATCATGCATTCATGCAGCTTCTACCTCCAATTAGTTCATAATAACACAAATTAATTGCATTCTTCTTAACAACACTAATTTGATGCAGATCTTTTGCAACCAAGAGAACCACAGATAAATAAACTTTATCTTGAATTCTCTACGGAGTAGTAAATAGGTAAACTACAATGAACTAGTGTCGAAACCCATGTCATGCAAGAGCTTATATTATATAATTTTAAAAAAAAAATTGACTAACAATGTCTAATGAATAAAAATTAAAAATATTATAAGGTGCTAATTTAAAATAATATGATTCAACAGTAGAGTATAATTATCATCACTTTACAAAGTTATTACGATTCAAAATTTGACAGCATAAAAGGAAAAAAAAAAATTTATCGAATTTAATCTTGCTCATATATTATATTTTTATCAAAATATATACTTTTATAAACTAAAGATTTTATGAAAATAATACATAGTTAAATTTTCAAAATAGCTAATTTTATGTCACTCTTCAAATGCTGTCAATGAATATTAGAGTCTATTGAAACATTAGATTATGACTATGAATATAGATATTCTTAGAAGATAAAAGGTTACTTTTGGGAAAAAAGTTACTTGGACAATTTTATACTATTGAATACTAAGTAAATGTACACCATGCTTATTTGTCATGAGTTGGTAATTTCGAATCAAATTCAAAGATGTATAGAGTCGACGATTTTTTATCCATGCATGACCAATGAAATATTTGTTGTGTTTAGAGAAGCAACTTGTCTATCCATTATTTTTTGGATAAAAACAATTTTATGAGAAGATTTAGGAGGTCTAAGACTAAGTCACAAATGAGTATAGTCGGAAAGAACATAAAGACAATAATAATGAATTAGCATAAGAATGTAGTTTGGGTGGTTCTAATTGCTAATATAAGCATAATTGCTACTTCGTAATATTGCTTCTAAAACCTTGAGCCGTGCAATATAATTTACTCCATTGTCTTGGTTGGAAGGGGAAATTACATTCAACCATAGTGCCATAGTAACATATATATGCTTTTACTTCCATTCAAAAAAAGTTTTTGAAAAGAAGGTTAGCAATGTTGAGTTGATGATTAAGACTGATTCGGTTGATGATTAAGAAGTTAACATATATACGCCTCACGCCTCACGTAGCTCCCTAGCTTGTCACATTATTTTGTCAATAATGGGGGGGAAATGAAAAAAGATAAACTACTACTGCTGAATAAATAATTAAATAATGGAAAATAAGAAAGGAAATGGGAAAGAGATGTTGATTCTGGTATATAGTCAATAGTAGGTAGTGTGGGTCATTAAATTAAAAATATAAAATAAGAAAAAGCGACCAACTTTACAGCTCATAATAAATAATCCCGTGTGATAACTTTTGTGCAAGTCTTGATAAAAGACAAAAAAACAGGAAAGAGAAAGTTAAAAGGGAATCATGAAAAATAAAGAAAAGAGAAAGGAAAAGAAGACTGAAAGATGATAAAGAATAGAAGAAAGAGAAAAAAGAAGAAAAGAGAGTAAATTCAAAAGGTGTTTTGTTGGAGTTTGTATACTCCAGAGTCTAAAACACCCAAAAGCGCACAATTCATAGCCTTGCACCTCATAAAAACACGCTCCTAGGCACACAACTGGCTGTGCTTTTCGGGATGTCTGCGCTATCTAAGGCGTTTTTTCTGCAATCTTTTAAAACTAAGATTATATCAATCATGATTGGTCTATTATAGATAAGATCCTACGTAGCACTCTCAATGCTCTTCAATTATTCTACTTTAAATATATACTGGATTTGAAACTCGTGCACGGGCTAGTATAGTGTTTTATTTTAAAAGATTGACTTATGTTATCGAATAATAGTAGTTTTTTGTCATCTAAATAAGGGATAATATATTTTAATTGATTTTTCAATGCTCTCAACGAATATAAAGTTGATTATTTGGTTCGAAGCTATTTTTTATTTCATTTAAAAATCAAATGAGCAATTTTTTATTTCATTTAATTGAACATATTGATTTAGAAAAAAAACAATCGGCAGCGCCCTATATGCTCTTCAATTATTCTAGTTTAACTAACTCCTAATAAGTGTAACCCTCATAATCGTGACCATTCGGCAGAAAATGAAGCACATTATCCCCTCATTCCTACAATACAATTATGTTTTCAATTAATAACAATATGCTTTGCGTAAACATTATAAGATAAAGAACAAAATCGCTACACTATCCAATAATAATCCAGATTTATAAAGCAAACCATAATGAAATACATATCAAAATCAAGTATTCAAACTTTAGTACCAAAATAGTTAACATATAATTTGGACATCAAAATGCTTAGAAAAATATAAAACGAAGTACTACGTTGAAAGATTAATACTTACAAACCTAAATGATGTCGTGATAACTCATCAACAAAATGAGGCAAAGTGCAGTGTGATTGAAATTTGAAAGAGTGACCTAATATAATTACAAAGTAAAATTCACACAAAATGCTATGAAGTAGTTGCTTTGGTAATTTAATTAAGGATTGGTGGTTGGGTCTAATTGAAATACAATTGGGGCATTTAGTTAAGCACTCCGTAAGTCCGTATTATGACTTTACCACTGTAAGGAAATTAATGTCGTAAGGACTAAGGAAAAACTTGTACCAAATAACCAATTGATCCCCTTTATAATTATTTAACACAAACAATTGTATAATCATCTATTTATATACATCTCCGACCAACAATAATTGAACATATCTAACTCATAGTCAAATTGCTATCTAATATAGTACACAGATTTTTATCTTGAACTTAATTCTCTTAATTTACCATTGTCACATTAAAAATTATTTAAATCAAAAATAAAATTATTATCTTGGACATAATTGGTTTAGAATAAATAAAGTTCTAAGTGGAGCTCCTTAAAATATCTTTTTGTCCCACACAACTAATTTTTGATAAAGACTTCACCTCTATGATTTATAATGTTACACTATGACCAAATGCATCATTGATATGAACACATTCATATGAGATTTCGTTTGATTCGTCTCAGTGTGTACTTTTTAATGATATAATTTTTACAATTTATATTTATGCATAATTAGAAATTTTAACATTTTATGTTAAATCTTTATGTGACGTACATATAGAAGTTATTTTTTTCATTAGATTGGATAACTATACATAATTATTTGTTTCAAAAATAGCTAATCCTATGTGGCGCTCTAAAAACTCTCCAAAAAAGCCTACTCTTTATATAAATACTAGATTTAAAACCTGTGTAATGCACGGGCTAAAATAGTAAGATTAATAAATATTATTTTCATTAATATCCAATGTTCTCAATGAGATTATTTATTTTTTATTTCACTCAAAAATCAAATGTGTGCAATTTTTTAAATTTTAAAAGAATTAATTTAATTGAACATGATTAATTTAGAAAAGATAAAATTATCCTATGGAACGGTATATGCTCTTGAATAATTCATAATAATAGTAATCCTCATAACCGTAATCATTCGGCTAAGAACAATCACGTTATCCACTTATTCCTATAATATAATCATGTTTTCAATGGTAACAATATGCTTAGCTTGAACATTAAAAGATGAGGAGTAAAGTCGCTACACTATTCAATAATAATCCAGATATATATACTTTCAAAAACAAACGATAACGAAATATATCAAAATCACATATACAAATTTTAGCACCAAAACAATGGACATATAATCTGTACATCAAAACCTTGCTTAGAAAAAATATAAAACGAAGAAGAAAGTCTAATCCTTATATATATAATTAATGTTGTGATAACTCATCAACAAAGGGGACAAACGTCGCGAGTAGTGTGATTAAGATTTGAAAGAGTAGTCTTATATTATTACAATGTAACATTCAAACACAAAACGCTACGGAGTAATTGCTTTGGTAATTCAATTAAGGATTGGTGATTGGGGCGGGGCCTAATTGGAATTGGGGTATTTAGTTAAGGCGTTCGTAAGTCCATATTACGACTTTGAAGGGCTAAAGATAAGCTACATACATATCCAACCAACAATAATTCAACATATTTGTCTCATAGTAAAAATACCATTTAATATGGTGGATTATTTTTAATTTTGAGCTTGATTCCCTTAATTTACTTATGTGGCATGAAAAATTATTTTATTGAAGAAGAAATTAATTATCTTGGACATAATTGGTTTAAAATAGTTAAAGTCCTACGTGACGCTTCCAATTGCACGGGCTTTTGTAATGTTTTTTTCAAAAATAAGATTAACTAAATTTATACCATGTATATTTTTTATAAAGACTCTACTTTTATGGCTTTTAATTGCTACATTTTGACCAAATGCATAATTGATCTTAACATATTCATATGAGATCTTATTTGATTCATTTCGGCATATACTATTTAATGATATACTTTTAAAAATTTTACTTGTACAAAATACGTTTTATGTTAAATGTATATATACTAGATTAGATTAGATTAGATTAGATTAGATTAGATTAATATTACGGAGTAAATTAATACTGACAATACATAATAAAAACAATGAAAGAAAAACAAATTGGTGCCCGGGACATAATTCTCCAATCCCTTCGGACTTCAACGCATTTTAAATACTCTGATGATACTAGCAAACAAAAAATCACCGACTATCCAACAAGACACATCAGACTGTTAAATTACCTCATGTTCCAGACTTAGAGACAGCCTTTTGTCTAACCCAGTGTGCTTACCTGTTATTAAGCAAAAATCATAATCCACTTCAATCAATACAAGAGCACCAAAAACTTACTAAAATCCCACAATTGCAACAACGAATATAAACTTAAACTTACATGAATAAGCCTCCAAACATCCCTTAACTGTACGCTCACCAAGATTCAAATAACTCAAGAAATCGTTTATTCTGAAACCAAAACACGGAGAAAATAGCAATCAAACACCTGAATAATGCATTAAAATTTAAAAATAAAATAAAAAACGCTACAAACACTCCCACCGAGTCTCAAGGGATGCCAAGTTTCTCAAATTGAGATATAAAATTTGTATCTCAGATGACATTTTAGTAATTCAATTGAAAAGAATAATCCCAAAACACTACATTTTACCTCTCATTCTCCCTATATTTACAACAAATCGCCATAATTATCTATTTTTTAAAAAACTTGCTCTTCACAACAAATCATGGATATAATCTCCAGGCCATCAGTGTTAGTTAATCAATTAATACTAATTAAATCAAAATTGAAAGTAAACACAGCACAAATCTCACTCAATTAAATCAATCTCACTCAATTAAATCGCACATATGATAGCCCAAAAATTATCAGAAAAAATTTAAAACTCGGGTAATAAAACAATAAAATACAAATATACCGATTCAAACGAGTGTATTCCAGAAACTTCATGATTGAACGGAGATCAAATCCGAACACAGTACTTAGGGATGACAGTGGCGGCGGTGGAGGTCTACGCGCTATATAGAAATCGTCAACTACTACTAAAAGCAAATCAACAAGAAATCTGATTAATATAACCTCTCAATTCGCAAAATTTCGATCCACTAAAAAAAATAACAATATAAATTTAAAAAAAAAAAAACATTAAACAAACTAGGCAAAAAATTGTGGAATGAAAAATAAAGATAACGTCATAATAACATACGATTTGACGACGACGAGATGAGATGAATTTGCGAAGATATTTTTTATTTTTTTTATTTTAAAGATGAGGTGGATTACTTTTGCAGGATGAAAGACCGATGAGATTGAAATTTTGAAATCAGAGAGGATTTATGAAAACAATAGATGCCCTAATTTCGAATATTCGGATTTATGTAGAGAAGTCGGTGTTCAAACGATTTGGGAATCAGTAGGTTTTATATAAGACCGTCCTACATGTGAGTGGAAAAAGACCACGTTGATGTCATCATTGAAACCTAAGTCGCATTTCACGTAAAACTTCAGATTGAAAGACTGATGAGATTGAAATTACTTTTAGCATGAAAATTTGAGTAGAATCTCAAATTTTGCATGAGATTATTTAAAAGCAATTGAAGTACATCTGATGTGAATTTTAAAGCCTCAAAAGGAATTAGAACTCACAATGTGAATTTCGTTCATTGGGCAAGGAAAACTGTTCGAAAATTTTGATGTTTTAGGATCAAAACTCACGAAAACCTCTCTCTTTAGATAGATGTGTATGTTTATGAACATGTAAGAAAGTAACCAATATAAAATAAACACAATTGATCTGAACTCACAATCGCAAAACTGAAAATTTCAAAGGGAACACCCAAATAAGCAACGCCAAATAAACCTAAAAACTCAACTATGATTTTTATTGACAAACAAAAAGGTGTTTATAGTACTAAGATTGGAACAATCCTCCAATTCATAGTCAAATAAAATCTTAATATAGCACTCTGGAATTTCTTAACTTTCTTCTCTAGATTTTCCGGTAATAATATAATATAATAAAGAATAATGATAATTAAAGCTCCTAATTAACTAGGAAAAACCAAAGTATTACCGCCACAGTGCGTGATAACGGCTAAGGCTTTTATCAAAAGTACTACAGCGGAAGTCTTTAAAACCAAAATCAAATTAAAACTCAAAGTAAAACTTCAAATAAACCAAAGTTAAAAAACCAAAAGAAAACAAACTTAAATTATTATTATACTTTGGAACCGTCTTAACGGCCCTTAAAACCCAAACAAACTTTAAATTTCAAAATAAATGCCAACATCAAAATAATAAATAACTATCAAGTCCACAAAGCATTAAACTAAGAAAACTACAATGCAAGCGTTCACACTCCAGCCCAGCATGATTGACTTATTGTTGAGTTCCTAGCTTGCGTTTTGAATGATGACAAACTACATTGAACTATCATATTGTATGCAAGTTTCTGTTTGCATGTGCAGGTACTAAAGAAAAAAGTTCAATGGATGATAAGATGAAGCTCATGAAGTCTAGTCTTGAAGTTTGCATGAAGTCCAAATTCATAGAGTTATACTCTTAAGTCTTAGGTGCAATGTAAGTGGTATGAAGGTTTATATATGCATTATAAAGGTTGAGATTAGAGAGATGAACTAATTATGGATGAAATAGAACCTTAATTACTTGTCATACACAATTACAAGTAAACTTAGCTGACTGGAACAATCTGGGAACAATGCTGAACCAGTCCTCTCGAGTTTACTTCATGCATCCGTATTTTAGGAAAGTTTTCTTTCCGCGCAAAATTGATTTAAAAAAGTATACAGATGCTTGGTTTGTTATGCAAGTAAGATATTCTTAAGTATGACAAATATGTTATATTATATTCTATTGATTTTATTTGATCTCATACAAAATCAGTGAGAATGTTTTCCGTGGAATTAATTCCATATTTCTAAGGAAAATATTCTCTTGCAATATTCTATAACAAACTAGCCAAAGGCTTATTTAAGAAAATTTGCTGGCATACAAACAAAACACTTTTGCACGAACAAAAAACAGAAGAATATAGATTGCAAAAGTTCTCTCTCGAAGTCTTAACCTAGCATAAACCCTACTACCACATTAAGGTCTTAATATACTCTCTTTTGTAAGCGTTTAGGGTAATTATTATTGAGAGACAAAGTGTTGTAATTTGAGCATTCTGTGAGTTCAGTTTGCTGGGGAAGTTGATTAGGGATCATCTTCATTTGAACCTTCATAGTTGAAGGTTAAGTCAAACTTCCATAGGTGGAAGTTGGGGAATCATATTGTGCATAGGTGCATCAGTGATTGAGTGTAATTCTTTTTGTTATTCTGAGTTGATTAATAAAAAGTGTGAGTGAGTACAGGACGTAGACTTATTAGAAGTCGAACCTCGTTAAATCTTGGTGTTGTTTATTTTATTGCATTTTTGTTTCCGCTGCTTGAGAACTGGTTCATAACTGTTCTCACAATCAATCGAAAAACTTACAACAATCTCACAACACTCAATTCACCCCCCCTCTTGAGTGTCACTTGCACTTTCAATTGATATCCGAGCCTAACTTCTTGAAAGGGTAACATACCTAGAGAAGGAAAAAAAAAGATGAATATTCAGAGATGATGAACGTGAATGGTGGATCAAGGCTGCCCAAATTCAATGGAACAAATTAACCTTGGTTGAAGATTTGCATGCAAAACTTTATTATTGGTACTGACTATGAGTGCTGGATGATAATTAAGAATGGTCCAAGGAAGGTGGCTAACAACACTGATGGCACAGAAAAGAAGGAGAGTGAATACAACAGCACAGATATAAAAACACTCGAGAAGAATGCCAAGGCGATGTCACTTCTTCAACAAGGCATTGCTGATAATGAGGTAAGTCGTATTTTAGCATGCTCTACTTCTAAGGAAATATGGAAAACTCTAGAGTTAGCCTATGAAGGCACTAGTGAATTCAAGAGATCTAAGGTTGATATGCTTATGTCTAAATATGAAACTTTTGATATGAATAGAGATGAAAATATAAAAGATATGTATACTCGTTTTATGTCAATTATCAATGAACTAAAATCTCTTGGCAAAAGTATCACGAATGAAGATTTGTTTAGGAAAATACTGAGAAGCATAACAGGTAAGTGGCTGCCTAAGGTAACTGCAATTCAGGAAGCCAAGGATTTATCCACTCTGTCTGTAGAACAACTTATTAGGTCATTAATGACTCATGAGATGTTAGTAAGCACAAAGGAGGAAACTACAACCAAAAGCCAAGGGCTAGCCTTAAAGGGAGAAGAAAATGAAGAAGATCTGGATGAATAGGTCTCATGGCAAGAAGGTTTGAAAGAAGTCTCAGATCTCAATATAAGGGAAAATCCTGGAAGAACAAAGGCAACACAAAGAAGACTAGTACCAGCACTGGTTGCTTCAAATGTGTTGAAACTTGACATATGATCAAGGATTGTCTGGCATGGAAAATTGACGAGGAAGGACCAATGGAGAAAAAGATGACAAAGAGAGCCATGCTTGCTGCCTAGGGTGATTCTGACTCAGGTGGTGAAAGTGAGGAGGACGAAGCTCTAGTTTGTGTGGCTTCAATGTTGGGAGAAGTGGACCAGAGGCAGACCAGTTCAGGAAAGAATGGAATCACTAGTGGAAAAATCAAGATATGCTATAATACATTAGCTCCGGTTCTTTTGGTAAAATAAAAAACGGAGCAAAAAGTCTATGGAGGAAAAGAAAAACTTACTTTTTACTCTAGTCAAATTTACAACCAGAGCAAAAAGTCATATGCTCCGGTCTTTTTGACTTATTGCTCCGGTTTTTTTAAGCGGAGCAAAAGGTTGTGGTTAAAAAAGTAGAAAATAAAACTAAACTCCCTTATAACCCTAATTGATTTTATTTCACTCTCACCTCTAATCTCTTTCTCTCTCTCCCGTCTTCCTCTCATCTCCTCTAATCTCATCTCTCATCTTCCTTTAATCTCATCTCTTATCTTCCTCTCATCCATTGGTCAAATTCTCATTCCCTAACTCGAAGAAGTCGTCGTCACGTCTGGTACCACTCTACTGCTCAAACTCTCTCTTCCTCCTATCTCCAATATACTTTCTTTTTCGAATTTTTAGGGTTTTTGGTTCTGATTTAGGGGTTTTGAAACCCTAGTATGTTTCATTCATTTTTGTTTCGTGTTGCGATTTTGTTGTTTTTTGTTTGATTCTTCTCTTTTGGTGATTTTTTGTTTGATTTTGGTGTTCTGAAACTTTAATATGCTGTTTATTAGGTGTTTTTTATACATATTTTTAAGTTACATCTAATTTGTTCCCCTTTTTTGTTTTCGTTTTGATTGTTTTTTAATTAATAGTGTTATTAGCTAATTTTTGTAAACTGGACATTAAAATTCAGTGTTTTGGCGATGAATCTGATTTTGTGCGAAGGTTATGCATGTTTCAATTATACTTTTTACAGTTTAAAAATACTAGGAGATTAAAAATGAGGTGGCCAGAGATGCTTATAAACCAATGTGAATGAATGGTAAGCTGGAGTTATCTTATTAAAAAAATACTCCAATTTATTGATAGACATATACATGGTTACTTGCCTTTGGTGAGGGATTTGGGTAAAACCACCTATTGGTAGTGTAAAGCTAATGCAGTGGGTATAAACAATGGGAGCTGTTGTTTCAAATGATTAGGATAATATCTAATCAATCACTGTGATATGTATAAATAGCAAATCACATGGAATTTTCATAAATAAGTAGAAAAGTTTATTACCACACTACCCCTTAAAGTGCATATAAAAAGACGACTTTACCCCTAAATTTCTAATATATTACCCCAAAATGCCATTGTGATATGCGAAATTGCATATCACAATGATTTACTGGTCAGCCCTCCCTTAGATGCTTTGACGGAGCCGTGTTAGCAAGAGTCATGTACAACAATTTAATAAAGTTGCATGTACTTATAGTCTACATGTATGCTTTGTACTACGACCTTTTTTCGTTTTTCTGGAGAACTAAACAAGTCAATCGATTTATCAATGACCTTATGTCCTAACATTATCATTTATACTTTAAAAACTGAATTATGATTTCGGTTTATCATTTTCGTTGAAATTGCTGGTATTGTTAGTAAAGTTGAAATTTTTGAATGAATGCCATAATTGTTCGAAATCATGGGTTTGTTAGTTGGATATTCAACCTCATGAGCTTGGTTTTGATGGTTAGCTACTCTTTTCACTGGAATTAGTTAGTTAATTTCCACTAATAATTTTTCTACAATTATCAGTTGCTAAAGTATGCTTGAATTTATAGACAATTAGGCATGCTTATGGTTTCTTTTGAGATGTTTTGCTAATCTTATGGCATGTGTATACTCAAAGACAATGTAAAAGTAGTTGATTTTATTAAAGCTATGACATTTGTGTACTAAATGTTTAGATTGGAGTGATTAAAAGGTGTGATACCTAGTTGTTTTTCATTGATGCTTAGTGAATGTTAGATTGGTAGGTGTACTACATCTTACATTGCAGCTTAGTGAATGTTTGATTTATTGAATGTGATTCAATGAATGAAAGAATGGAAAAATGAGTGCAAAATTATGTTTGTATGATCAAATGATAGCCTTTCTATTCCTTTTTTTTTGTTTGAATGAATTATCTTTTAATGATTCAAAGAAAGTGAATTCTTTATGACTAGATTTTACATATATTCAATGTTATTTGGTAAGTTTTTTTTGTAGTTTAATTGATGGACTGTGATTGACTAATTGTGAATGACTAATACATAATTGATGGCTAATATATTGTTTAGTTGATGATAACTTAATCAAACTTGTAGTATTTGTTTATTTCAATGATTTGTATACTCTGCTCTTTCATTCACTTATCTTCAATAGGTAAATTCTTTATGATTTTATTTGTCGTTGGATGGTATATGTGCATTTATGCGATTCGGTTTAGTTGATGGAAGTTGAAATTTATAATCACGGTCTATTGTTGATACATGATAGATTATGATAAATGATGAACTATATCATACATTGTAGCTTAGTGAATGATTAATTTATCGAATGTGATTCAATGAATGAAACAATGAGGGAAAAACTATGTTTATATGACTGAATGATAGCCTTTTGCAGTAAATGATTTAGTGTAACTGAATAATTGTGAATAACTAATATATGATTCAATGCTTGAGTTTTTATTTAGAAAGAAAGATATTATGCATGAAACAAAGAATTAATGGAAGAATACATGGCTTTTATTTGAATAGATGCATGACTTTTGCCAATTTTGGTAGCTAGCTTATTCATATATAGTCGTTGTTGTGATGTTCATTACAATGTTAAGGACTATGCAATGTCTGAAATCTAGTAGGATAAAACTACACAAGTTGTAAGGACCAGCATTTATGTGGTTTGTCCGTATGAGTTATGATGTGAATTTTGTTATAAACAAACGCCACTCACACAAGATAAACTTAAAGCATAAATTTGATAAAGCTACGCACCACAAATTTGAAGTTCTAAGGCGAATAATTAGTAGAATTTGATTAAAGCAAAGCACCCTCAAATCCTAAAAACTATCCTCACGTGAGATAAAGCTCAAAAGCACCACTCACTCGTCGAATTCTTCACAAGAATCCTCACAAATTTCTGTTTACTTACGTGAAACAATAAACCGGAAACAATGTGTTTTCAATCAATCTAATCTGAATTTTATTGATGTATTTTACATCCTATTTATAGCTAAACATATCACACAATATGTGAATATCCTAAACAAATCCTAACTACCCTAGATTCATGGTATAACAAACTAAGATTAGGATAACAAGATAATCTCCACAAAACCGGATACAATCTTGCGCCATATAATTGTAATCTGATTTTCTAGCCTAAATCTTAGATATTTTGAGAAACAAATCTAAGGACAATATTTCCAACTAACTAACTAAAGTTGACCAAGTCAAACAACACGGAAAACACCGTTGACAACGTTGCCCAAAACCTTAAAAATCTTTCAAAAATCCCGCCATATAACCCGCTATAGTTTTCCTTTGATTTTTGATGGACTTCCATTTTCAAGAACTTCAAGAAACCCTTTGAGCTTCGATCTTTATTTCAAGAAACCTTCAATCTTGTGTTTCCCATGTTTGATTCCATCAACCATGACTCATAAACTAAATAAGAAAATCACAAAACACCATATGGTAAAACCCTATCAAGTGAAGTAGGAAGAAAACCCATATAGCTCAACACTCCTAAACTACTAATTATGCTTGCTTGATTTTTACGTGAGACTTGTGCATGTCACCATGCACACGTAAAAATTCACCCTAGCCAACCCTAAGAGTCTTGTGTCTCCATAAGCCACTAGCTCTCCCATGGTTGCATCTTGTTTCAAACCTTCGAAGTTTTGCTCATTGATATTCATATCAAGTTATGTAAGTTTAGATTGAATTCAAGCGTTTATGGAAAGATCTTGGTTCTTGATATGAGTCATTTACAATTTGTTTTGAGTTTTGTACGTTCAGTAGCACATAAACTAAATTAGTCACCTTGTCACTCTCTCATGCACTCTCACTCTCTCATGCACTCAACATGTATGATGTTCATTTTCGTTTTTTAAGTTTTCTTATTAGTTGCTGCCTGCTGTAAGTGTGCGCCCCGCCCTGTTCACTACTGCTTGCTGCTGCTCTGCTTGATGCTGTCCTGTTGCGTTGCTGCTAGCTGCTTGCTAGTAGCTATCTGCTGTAACGCTTGCTGCTAGCTGCTGTTTGCATTTTTTTATTGTTGTTTTGTGTTGTTCGAACAATAAATGTAATATAAAAATGATGTTTTATAATCAATTTGACCATCATTTTGGCATAATAAAGCAAAAAAAAAAAAATATTTTTTGTTTTTTTAGGTACTATTTGCTCCGGTTTTATGTATGTCCGGAGCAAAAAGTGTCATTTTTTTTGGTGGAAAACCTACTTTTTTCTCCGGTTCTTTTAATAACCGAAGCAAAAAGTCTCCTTTTTTTGGTGGGAAACCTACTTTTGCTCCGGTTATTTTAATGGCCGGAGCAAAAAGTCTCCTTTTTTGGGTGGGGAACCCATTTTTTGCTCCGGTTCTTTGAATGACCGGAGCAAAAATTAATTACACCTATTGCTTCTGCCACACCCACTCGGTCTAAAACCGGAGCATAAAGTGGGGTTTTGACCGGAGCAAATATGGTTTTTTCCACTAGTGAATCATGTTTCTCATGGTAGGAAGCAGCTCTTTTGATGAAGAATAGGTAACTATTTCTGATACGCAAGAACAAATGAGATATTGTGATAGGGATGAGTTACTAGGTTTTATAGATTTCGCAATTAAACAAAATGTTAAAGGTAATGCTGCTTATAAGGCTAACAAAAAGAAGATAAGAGAAGTAACTCAAAATCTAGACCTTAGTGAGTGCCATTCAGCTGAGCTTGAACTTATTTGTACAGAATTGAAAGAAAAAAATTTCAGAGCTTGAAATAAGTTTGGATCAGAAGAATATAGAACTTGAGATGCTAAAACCTCAATCAGTTTTTTCAAAAACAGATATTTATCAAAATAATGAAAGAGGAGCTTAAGGAGGCAGAAGTTGAAGGTATACATTTCAAATTATTTAAACAGAAAACCTTCACTCTAGAACATTCTGACTTAATTTTAGCTTATAACTATATAATTGATGATGTGGAAGAATTGTTCAAAGAGTATGTAGATCTAAAAGCTTCTCTTGCTAGCACAAGTGGTCCTAGTGTTAATGTTGATAACTTATGCTTGGAATATGAGGGTAAGATATGTGATTTACAAGCTGAAATATCTGAGTTAAAGGAAAATAAGAACACTGAAGCTGCATCAAGTAATCAAGTTGTTGATATTGAATCTTTACGTTTGGAGTATGAAACTAAAATTTGTGATCTTCAAGTTGAAATATTCCAACTAAAGAAAGGCAAGAACACCCAAATCACTTCTGAACCAGATTCTGAATTGGTTTCAAATCTTAAGGATGAGCTTCATAGGGCAAAATTGGATCTTGCCATTGCTGCAGAGTATAATGAAGCTTAGCTTAAGAAACTTGAGATCAAGGAACATGATTTGAGTGACTGCCTAAGACAGATAAACAGGTTGCTCGATGCCCAAAGTACTCTAAATATCCTGACCTCACAACCTGGTAATCATATGAGGTTTGGACTAGGGTATTCTGGAATTAGTTCCCAACAGCCTCAAAATTTGGGAAGAGATGAGACTTGAATTTTTGAATTCAAGAAAGGTAAGTATGCTTTTGCAAAGGACATGCATGTATGCACCTATTGTGGTAAGAATGGACATGTAATTGAGACTTGTTGGACAAAGCAAAAACATGATAAGAGAAATCAGTCTCACGTTCAAAAAGTTCATAATCAAAAGAGTCACACACATAATTAGTCTAAAAATGGAAAACATGATAAAACAAGGAAGACAAATATAAAACAAATCTGGGTTAGAAAGGACAGTATCAAACCAGTTCCCAATGACAAGGAACCCAAGAAAATCCGGTTCCTAAAACTAAACATTGATTTGTTTGTGCAGGTCAGAGTGAAAGGAAAGCCATATTGGTATTTGGACAGTGGTTGCTCAAGACACATGTCAGGAGATAAAAGTCAATTTCTTTCACACGTAGCCTATGAAGGAGGAAGAGTCACCTTTGGAGACAATAGCACAGGTTTGATCAAAGGTATAGGTAAGGTTGGTAAGACACTCTCTCAAGCAATTGATAATGTATACTTTGTTGAAGGTTTGAAACATAACCTCTTGAGCATATCTCAGCTATGTTACAAAGGAAACCATATTGAATTTGATATAAATCTTTGTCACATAGTCAACACTGAAACAAAGGAACTAGTCTGTAAGGGGTTCCGACACAATAATGTTTACATAACATTCTTTAGTGAGATTCCTTAGACCAATGCCACTTGTCTCAATGCTGTAGAGGATGTCCATTGGCTGTGGCACAAGAGACATGGACATGTAAGTTTTTCTTTGTTAAATAAACTACGATCTCAGGACTTAGTTACTGGTTTACCTAACATTAAGTTCGCTGCAGATCAAATTTTCCATGAGTGTGCTAAATGTAAGCATGCCAAGTCCTCTTTTCAGCCAAAGAAGGTTGTAAGCACCACTAGACCATTTGAAATTGTGCACATGGATCTGTGTGGGCCCATACGTGTACAAGGTCGAGATGGTCATCGTTATTTGTTTGTATTAGTTGATGATTACTCTCGTTATACTTGGACAGTGTTTCTAAAATTCAAAAATGAAACTTTTGAAGAATTTGAAATCTTGATAAAACAGGTCCAAACAAAATCAATCACCAACTGGTCTCTATCCGGTTTGATCATGGTTATGAATTTGATAATATTAGCTTTATAACCTACTGTAATGATCATGGTGTATCTCACAATTTCTCAGTTCCCACAACTCCATAACAAAATGGAGTGGTTCAAAGGAAAAATCACACTCTAAAAGAAATGGCAATAACAATGCTTTTAGAGAGTGGTCTACCTTGAAACTTCTGGGCTGAAGCTGTGAGTACTGCATGCTATATTTTAAATAGGGTAATGTTGAGACCTTTACTAAAGCAAACACCTTATGAGCTCCTTATGGGAAGAAAACCAAACATTGCACATTTACACATTTTTGGGTACAAGTGCTTTGTACAAAACAATGGTAAATCAAGTTTGGACAAATTTGATCCTAGGAGCGATGAGGCTGTTTTCATTGGATACTCTTCACACAGCAAGGCATACAAAGTTTTCAACAAAAGAATCTTGTGCGTTGAAGAAAGTATCCATGTTCTATGTGATGAAACTAACATGTTCAGCAAGCATGTGTAGGTTGATGATGCGGAAGAGTTCGAAATTGGCATCCAGAACTTTACAGGAGCTAAAGAAGAAGAAGGTGCTAAACCAGACTCACCGCACAACTCTCCTAGAGAGGAAGAGTCTGGTCCAGCACGGAATCAAGTATCTCAAGAGGTAAGATAAGGAGATAGTGACTCAGAGGCTCATCCACATGAAGATGATGCAGCTGAGACCACTAAGGAACTTGGTTCACCTGTTCAAGGCAACAACAAGATGGGGGTAACTAGTACAGGAACCAGTTCAACATTAGGAGGCAACAATGTAAACTATGATATGAACAAATATTTTAATTATAAGTCCTCTCATCCCTCTAATCATATCATTAGTGACATAAACAAGGGGGTGCAAACAAGGAATTCTACTTTACAAAACTTTTGTGCTTTCTATTCCTTTCTTTGAAATGTTGAACCGACTGATTATAAGGTTAATTGCTTTAATGGATCCAGATTGGGTTCTAGCCATGCAAGATGAACTCAATCAGTTTGAGAGAAATCAAGTTTGGCATCTTGAACCCTGGAAGGAAAACATGTCTGTTATTGGAACTAAGTGGGTGTTCAGGAACAAATTGGACGATTCAGGTATTATAGTCAGAAACAAGGCTAGGCTAGTGGTTCAAGGGTTTAATCAATAGGAAGGAATTGATTATTATGAAACCTTTGCTCATGTAGCCAGGCTTGAAGCAATCAAGATTTTAATTGCTTTTGCTGCTCATATGAACTTCAAACTCTTTCAAATGGACGTTAAAACAACCTTTCTTAATTGTTATTTAAAAGAAGATGTCTATGTGTAACAACCCCCTGGATTTGAGGATAGTGACTTGCCAAACCATGTTTTTAAACTTGACAAAGCTCTTTATGGTCTCAAACAAGCTCCTTTGAGAGACTTTCGAGTTTTCTTTTAAAAAATGGATATAAGAGAGGTTCGGCTGACAAGACACTATTCTTAAAGGAAAGGGGAACTGATCTGCTAGTGGTTCAGATATATGTTGATGATATTTTGTTCGGAGCTACTAATCCTGATTTGTGTAATGAGTTCGCAGATTTGATGAAAAGTGAATTTGAGATGAGTATGATGGGAGAACTTGGGTTCTTCTTAGGGCTTCAAATCAAGCAAACCAAGGATGGAATCATGATTCATCAGCAGAAGTACCTCAAGGAGTTGCTGAAAAGATATGGTTTGCAAGACAACAAATCCTATGAAACACCTATTCCAACTTCCACAAAACTGAGCCTTGATGAGAAGGGAAAGGATGTTGAGGGTAAGTTGTACAGAGGTATGATTGGCTCATTGCTTTACTTAACAACCAGTAGGCCAGATATAGTGTTTTCAGTAGGGTTATGTGCAAGATTTCAAAGCAACCCTAAAGAGTCTCACCTAAAGGCTGTTAAGAGAATTTTGAGATATCTAAATGGTACTGATGATTTGTGTTTGTGGTATCCAAAGGTAGCGGTATGAAACTTATAGGATACACAGATGACGACTTTGCTGGTTTATTGTGGACAGGAAGAGCACTTCTGGAATGGCTTAGGTTCTTGTCTTATTTCACGGGGATCTAAGAAACAAAATTTTGTGGCCTTATCTACAGCCGAGTTTGAGTACATTGTTGCTGCTTTATGTTGTGCTCAACTCTTGTGGATAAAGTCAAAACTATAGGATTTTGGAATTTGTTTCAAAAGTGTTCCCATTTTATGTGATAACACAAGTGCAATCAATATTTCGAAAAATCCTTTCCAACATTCTAAAACCAAGCATATTGAGATTAGGCATCATTTTCTAAGGGACAATGTTGAAAAAGGTAATGTGGAATTGGAGTTTTGCAGGTCAGAAGATCAACTAGCTGACATTTTTACAAAACCTTTGAGTAGAGAAATGTTCATCAAGCTTCGTACCTTGTTAGGTATGATTAAAATTAGACAATAAGCTCTTAGGTCTTGACTTGTCCCTTTGGCTTGTCCGATGATGTCAATTTGTATATATATTTTTTTCTCTTGTAACTTCTTGTTTTTATAGGACTAACAAATTTCTTATCTCATGCTGAGCTGATCAATTTAGTACTCAAGTACCTTAGCATAATCTTGTAAAGAGTAAGTTGGCACAAACCAGTTGCAGACCATTAGGAAACCAGATTCCTGAGGCGGTTATTTTAACCAGTCAGTTTATTTTCAAAATTTCAAATTTTATGAAATAAATATAGTGTCAGTTATATTTATGGCAACTGACTTTTTGGTTGAACGGAAAAATATCTTTCAAATCCTTGATGATAACCGTTTAATTTTTCAATCTCTTATAAATATACTGCTCTTGATCTTGCTTTCCTTTTTATTTCATTTGCTTAATATCATATTTTTTTATACATTCTCTCTCAGTCATATATTCTCTCACAAAACCTAAATTGCCTAAGTTCTTCTTCTTTCTCTCACTAAAATTATTCACGTTTTTTTAAGTGTTCGAAGCAGAGGAAAAATTCAGTCTCATCATGTCAAAGAGAAGAAGCACAAGATCAGTTGAGAAAGAAGTTACTGAATCCCTTGACATTGAAACGAAGAAATCAACGAAGATGGTTGACAAAATAATCGAGTCTGTGGTGGAAGATGTGTTGGAAGAGGAAAATGATGAAGAGGAAGAAGTACCATTGATCCGGAAGAACGCCAAACCAGAAACATCAAAAGCATTCACTATAAAAGCAACCACCCCAAAATCCACTACAAAATCAACCACCACAAAAGAGGTTACTCCAAAATTAACCGCCAAAACCACCAGGTCTTCCACTCCAACATCCACAAAATCAACTACTACCCAAAAACCACCCACACCAAAATCAAAAGAATCCACACCAGTACTAGTGGAGATTTCTAAATCTAAAGAGCCTTAAATTGCTAAAGAGTCTTAACTGGAGAAAGAATCTGAATCTGAATCAGGATCGGTTGAAAATTAAGTTGAGGAAGAAGAGGGTGAATCAGAGGAGGAGGAAGTTGAACCAAAAGAGGATGTAGTTACAGCCATGCGAAAGGTGTTGAAAGAAAAGAAAGTGAGTTCCAAGAAATCGTCATCAAAAGAGGTTAAGGAAGTTGAGAAGGAGGTTACTAAACCAAAAACCGCAAAATCCAAAACTCCCACACCTAAAACCACTCCCAAACCAATGGAGAAATCTAAGAAGAAGGAGGGTGCTGATGGTGAAAAGGAAGTTGATATGACTAATGAGAATGAGAGCGCTAAAACTGTGGCAAGCAAGGGTTCAAGGGTGCTCGAGTGAAAACTGTTGCCAGGAAGGGTGCTGAGGCTTCCAAAGGCAAGGCGGTTATGCGCGAAACACAACCAGACCAATCCACAACAGGGCAGAAGAGAAAGCAATCTGCTATTGTTGTTTCTACGGGCGCTAAACCCAAGAAAAGTAAGTCTGCTACTCCTCAACCCCTGTATAATCTTAAAGATAGACATATTCTGGTTGGTTTCTCTATTGCTAAGAGTTGGTTTGCGCAGAAGTTTTTGGTTGAGATTAAAGATGCTTTAGAATTTCAAAAGTGGTCTGTGTTGTTTGCTAAAGATTTAGGTGTTTTTATGCCATTAGTAGAAGAATTTTATGAGCACTCGCATACCAAGGACGACGGGTCCTACTTTTCTTTTGTTAAGGATACTCCCATTAATTTGTCTGAAAAGAAATTGGCTGAAACTCTCAATTTTCAAACTAAGGGACTTGATGTGTACTCAAGGGAGAATTGGCCTTCTGTCAATGGAGTCACAGCAAAACAGATCCAAACCAGATTGTTTACTGGTCCACCTGATCCTAAGTAGGGGTACACCATTAGCCACCTAGAGCACAAGGACGAATGAGTTTACAGTTGATGGGTAGTGTTCTGATTTACTGCCTCATTGAACACATTCTAGTCAACCTCCCTGCTATGATATTAGGTCATATGATCTGCTGTGTGGAGAAAGCAAACCATGGTCTGCCCTCTGGAGGATGGCTGATGATGAGGCTATCGCATACCTATCAAAAATAAACCAAACAGCACTAACTAATGTAGCTAGGGAAGTAAGGATCGAATCCTCAGGGAAGCAATTGAACTCTATTAGTTCTAAAAAGCTTAAACCGTACAAAGGGCCTTGGTTGAGAAATGTTGACTAACTAACTGACTACTGACTAACTACTAATTAATTACGGAAAATAACGAAGATTAACACTATAAATTAAGCCTAGGGTCATTCGGGTCACCAAGAACAACTAATGGATTCACTAACAAAGACGTTCAATCTCACAACTATCGTCAAATTATGGCTCACTAATTCTCTCGAATTTAGACTCCCTAGAAACTCATCTAGTGGCTCTCGCTCATGCCTAGACTAATTCCGCCTATTATTCAGTGGTCTTATTGTGGTATTTTTACCTCTCGGCATCAAATTCAACAATTACCAAAATTACAACTAAATCTGTGCACAATTCAATTGTAAGCGAAAAACCCAATAATAGGAATTTGACTACTAATTGCGTAATTGAAACGATCTAATTTAATTAGTCCATTAATTAATCAAGGTTTCCCTAACCCTAGAAATTTGACTACTCACTCATGAACATGAAAATTAAAGCCAATATAATTATAAAATTCATAATTGAATTCATGAAGTAATTAATAAATAAACTAATTAACATCAACAATTAACTAAATTAATTAAACTAATGAAACAAAAAAAAACATAAATTAAACTAATTAAAAGGAATAAAATTAAAAGAATTACCAAATTGAAAAACAAATCGAAGAACTTGAATTGAATTGAAAATTATTGTTAAGAACAAAAACCCTAATTCCCAAATTAATTTTGAGAGAGAATAAGTGCTTAATAATAATACCTAAAAGTCTCCTTCTAAATTATGAAAAGCATAAGTTGTTTTGCCTAGAAAGTCGTGCCTCTTGTACCCAAAGTTGTGCTTACAAAGCCTAAGTACGAAGAAAATAAAAGAAGAATAAAAATTCTGGAAAACCGGCTGATGCGGGCGCATAGGAGATTTATGCGCCCGCATTAACCTCCCAGAAGGCCTTCTCAGCTGAAATCTTCATTAAATGCGGGCGCATAGGACTTTTATGCGGCCGCATAAAGTACTCAGAAGCATGTTCTTTTCTCTTCTTCTTATTTCTTCATGATTTCTTCAAGACTTGTTTACATAGCTTTTTGGCACGCACTCCCGTGTATCTTCATTCTTATCCCGTCCAAGCTTTCCGGCTTCGTTCCGAGCCTCGGTTTTCGTGTTCCTGAAATTACAAAACACACCAAAACCGAGCATAACAACCGCAAATGATAAAATCAAACTAAAAAGCTCTAAAATTGCCGGAAATCAATCAAACTTGGCGAAACACTTCAAATTAGCTAAAGAACACCAAATGAGCTAAAATAAAGCCAGAATAACAACCACTAGGCATAAAATTGGCCCAAAACAAGGGGGAAAAACACCATAAAAACCGCACACATCAGCTGACCTTAGTATTTGGACATTGGAAGGTTCCTATGGTGGGAGACTATGGCACCATGTCTCATCTCACCAATCGGATAATAGGTCAGAAGGGTATGGCATATGCAAGTGGGGTCTTAAAGATGAAAGATGAGGGAAGAAGTGATGCTGGTCTTGCTAGGACCAGTACATAATCTAGGGGTGAAAGTTCGGGCTATGGTTTGGATTATTGCCCAATCCAAATCCAAACCATATATTTTCGGTCTTTGAAATTTGGGACCAATCCAATCCATATTGAACTTAAGTCCAATCCAATCCAATCCACCTAAATTCGGTCTTACGATTTTGGATCTAATCCAATCCGAATTTTAAAGAAATATTTTTTTGTACAACAATTCCTGCTTAATATATTTTTAGCAATAATCTGCAGTACTATCCAATAACTCACTAAATCAAATACTACACACACTTTGAAAAAGGATGATAGAGAATTTTAGGATTTTGTTAGCTTTTGGTGTGTTGGGCATAACTACTTAACAAGTAGTAGGCTTAAGGTCATTAAGGACTTAAAGGTTTATTACTATTCGGTCTAAAGTTCGGTGTACGGTCCACCGAAAGGTCCAGTCCGACTACAATCCAAAAACCGAAATATAAAAAATTTACAATCCAAACCGCACTAAATTACAAAAATGTCTGATCCAAATTTCCAAAATGGTTTGGTTTGGTTCGGTCTTCGGTTTTAATCCGAATTACTTTCACCCCTAACTGAATTAGTTCAGGCAACCTATGCCTTGGTGAAGTAGCTAAGTGACCAGATTCAGCTAATGCAGAATATGGTAAACAGTGTCACTACACTATGTGCTGCACTTTAGGAATCCTATAGGAGAATTGAGCTTTGTCTTGATAAAGCTGGTATAAAAGGAGCAGAGGATTCTGAAGAAAAGGAAGAGTCATTAGAAGTAACTTTGGTACTTTTGCAGGAACAATGGTAGAATCAGCATCTCTAGAATGCAGTTTGAGCTACCTAAATTAGCTTGAACTTGATATAATTATTAGTTTGACTACTGATTGTGGTTTGTTGTTTGTTTAACTGTTCTTGTTCCTTAACTATTTTGATGATGCCAAAAGGGGGAAGCAGGCGAGTTCTAATCTCTTCTACCTATCTCAGGGGGAAGTAGGTCAAATGAATGTTAAAAGTCTGTTCGTGTTGCATCAACTAGAGCAAGGTTAAAAGTCTTGCTAATGGTGATAGACCTGAATGGTTTGGAAGTAAGTATATTCAAAGCATTTTACTTCTTATCATCCCAACGGCTTGGAAACAAGTCCGATGAACTTACTAATATTCTTATTGCGAATGCATGCTTAAGTCTAAGAGCTCTGAGTCTAATTAGCATTTACCTTTGTTACTTAGAAACTCTTTGTTAAAATGCTGTCGGTTAGTTGTGAACTAGTGTACTTGTAAATGATGCTTAATCTGAAGGAACAGTACGAGACCAGTCCATTGAATTCTAAAGAATTCAAAAATTTGAAAAAGTTCCAAATTAAATGATATTTTTTGCAGGGGGAACTTCAAGGTTTGTCATCATCAAAAAGGGGAAATTTGTTGAGTTCCTAGCTTGTGTTTTGAATGATGACAAACTAAATTGAACTATCATATTGTATGCAAGTTTCGGTTTGCATGTGCAGGTACTAAAGAAATAAGTTCAATGGATGATAAGATGAAGCTCATGAAGCCAAGTCTTGAAGTTTGCATGAAGACCAAGTTCATAGAGTCATACTTTTAGGTCTTAGATGCAATGTAAGTGGTATGAAGGTTTATAGATGCATTATAAAGGTTGAGATTAGAGAGATGAACTAATTGTTTATGACAAGGAACCTTGGTTACTTGTCATACACAATTACAAGTAAACTTGGCTGACTGGAACAATCTAGGAACAGTGCTGAACTAGTCCTCTCGAGTTTACTTCATACATTCGTATTTTAGGAAAGTTTTCTTTCCGCGTAAAATTGATTTCAAAAATTATACGAATATTTGGTTTGTTATGCAAGTAAGATATTCTTAAGTATGGCAAGTATGTTATATTATATTCTACTGATTTTATTTGATCTCAAATAAAATCAGTGAAAATATTTTCCGTGAAATTAATTCCATATTTCTAAGGAAAATTTTCTCTTGCAATATTCTATAACAAACTAGCCAAAGGCTTATTTAAGAAAATCTGCTGGCATACAAACAAAACACTTTTGCACGAACAAAAAACAGAAGAATATAGATTGCAAAAGTTCTCTCTCGAAGTCTTAACCTGACATAAACCCTACTACCACAGTAAGGTCTTAATATACTCTCTTTTGTAAGCGTTTAGGCTAATTATTATTGAGAGACAAAGTGTTGTAATTTGAGCATTCTGTGATTTCAGTTTGCTAGGGAAGTTGATCAGGAATCATCTTCATTTGAACCTTCATAGTTGAAGGGTAAGTCGAACTTCCATAGGTGGAAGTTGGGGAATCATATTGTTCATAGGTGCATAAGTGATTAAGTATATTTCTTTTTGTTATTCTAAGTTGATTAATAAAAAGAGTGAGTGAGTGGAGGATGTAGAATTATTAGAAGTCGAACCTCGTTAAATCTTGGTGCTCTTTATTTTATTGCATTTTTGTTTCTGCTGCTTGAGAACTGGTTCCTAACTGTTCTCACAATCAATCGAAAAATTCAACAATCACACAACACTCAATTCACCCCCTCTTGAGTGTCACTTGCACTTTCACTTATGTCCACTTGCACCTGTAGCTTTCTCCTATTTGAGACAACTACTCACCAACAAGTGGGTCATTGTAGGTCCAAGGCAGAGACAAAGCCATGCACACAAAACACACAATTAGCAAAACTATGTACATAAATACCAAAGACTATTAATGTGTTGAATATTTATGTTATTTTTCTCCCTAATTCCCTAATGATATATGGACTAACTGGGCTCATTTGAGCCAATTTTCATGCTAATAATGCTCTTTTAGTGTTTTGTGTGGTTTTGTAAAGTTTTGTAGGGAAGAACTAATTTTCGGTTGAATTTACTACCTTTTTTCGGAACTTGAGAGATAAACATCACTTATGAGAATTTGGACAATTATTAGAGAAATTCTACAACTAATTGGAAAGAAGTTGACGTGTTACATGACTAATTGGAGAAATGTTAGAAGTAAAAGTGAAGAATTAAGAAGTTGAGAAGTGAAGATTTTGACAACTATTCACTATTTTGATTATATCTCACAATATATCCATTGGATTGATCTGGTATGTGTTGCATTGGAAAGTAGACAAAAAGAGCTTTCCAACAGTAGATCACACGCCTCGTGAAACGTCTTGTATAACAAGTTATAGCGATTTCAAAATGGCCATGAAATTTTGAAGCTACTTTGTCATAGTGTTGGCGTAGGGAACACGCCCTATTTGTTCTATGCGGGCGCATGAATTGGCTTTTCGCTCTTTTTACTGAATTTCATAATTTTCACGCGGGTTTAATTAATCAAGGCCCAATAATTTTTATATTAGGGCACGACTTCCTAGGCTCGTCCACACAACTTTATATTATATTCTTTAGTTTAATCAAGAATCCTAATTAGCGCTCTTAATTACTTTCTTTCTATTGGTTAGGTTAGATCAGTTTATTTGTTAAAGAATTTTCAATTCAATTCAATACAATTCAATTCAAGTTTCTTTTCCATTCAAGTTTGGTAAATTCTTTTCTCTTTCTTTGTCAATTATTTATAATTCATGTTTATTAGTTTTATTAGTTCATGTTAATTAGTTTTTGTTTCATAATTAGTTTATGATTGTTTATTTAGTTAATTATTGTTCTTATTTGTTTATGATCATGAATTTAACTTTGTTTATTGTTTTAGTTTTTACAATAATGAGTGAGTTATTTCTTTTTTAGGGTTTAGGGGATCCATGAACTCATTAATGGACTAGTTTAATATCAATCGATTAGTTCCTGACTAGTAATTAAATTCCTATTATTGATTTCTATCTATTACAATTAAATTGTGCGCAGGCTTAGTTGTAAGTTTGGTAATTGTCGTTGAAATTGAGGCCGAGAAGAAGATTACCACAATAAGACCACCGAATATTAGACAAAACGAGTCTATACGAGCGAGAGCCGGTAGAGGAGTTTTGAGGGAGTCTAAGTTCGAGAGAATTAGTGTTCCCTAATTTAATGAATTTTGTGGAATTGATTGTTTTATGTTTTATGGATTTGTTAATTGTTCATGGTGCACCGATTACCCTAGGTTTTAGTCAATTTGAGTCAATTCTTAGTTTAATTTTGTTATTAGCTTTTTAGTTAATAATTAGTCATAACCAAGGCCCTTTTTACAGTTTAAACTTTTTAGTACTAGTAGTGTTCCATTGCTTCCCTGTGGATTCGATCCCTACTTCCCTAGCTATATTAGTTAGTGTTGTTAGGTTTATGTTTGAGGAGTGTCCTAATCAAGAGTCTGATATGCATGTTAATACTCATCTTCATCAGTGTGATTTACATAATTCTCAATTTGAATCATCCTATAACAATGTGGAATATCTTAATAATTTGAGAGAAATTAAGCATGATGTTATGGAACTTGCTAAGAAATTAGACAAAACAAGGGAGGAACAAAGGTTAATTAAACAACAATCAGACCTTACTCGATTGTCAATAGAGCAGAAACAAATTGATGATTATGATATAGAAAATGATGATGATAATGATGGATTGAATATGAATGCTAGTTCATTCGATATGAAATTTTGTTCGATTCTTGTCACTGATGATGATGGTCCAAATGAGGAAATCGATAACAATGGATGTCCCTATGGAGAAACAATCTTTAATTGCCAAATCATCGGTTGAAAAACCGTCAATTACAAAATTATTTGCTATAAACTCTTATGTTGACATGCTCATTGACGAGGGTGAACTAATAAAAGAATTACTAGATGAAAATAATGGTAAAGTTAATCCTCATGATGGAATTATGAATTTTATCTTGGTAGTAGAGAAAATCAAAGGTAATTATTTTCTTTCTCCTATTCCTCGTATTCTTTCTTATTCTTATTTATTTTCTCCCAACACTTTTTCTTCCTATTCTTCTTTCTCTTTTATTTATTATTTTTATGCTAAATATTTGATTTTTGTGAGTGTAAATGAGTTGGTATTTGAGCCATATGTAGTGCTTAGTGAAATGTTTACAGGAGCATTTGATAAGCTTCTCAAGGCGTTGAATTCTTCTGATTGATTCTAGTAGCACTAGGTCGTACGGGCCCATTATAAACCAGCGCTCATTGGGAGGCAACCCATGCTTTCTATTCCCTCATTCATGTATATGTGTCCCGGGACGAGACAATTTTTAGCTTGGGGGAGGTATGTTTTATTGCTTTCTTAGATTAGTTTTTATTGCTTTCTCAGGATCGTTGCTTGGTTTGTACCATTCACTAGGAGCGGGACTTTACTTGCAACACAAAAAGATTGTACTGTTTTGTTAGTTTAATTCTAGAGAGAATTGTGATTGGTTAGCTAGTTGTTCGTCCCAACTTAAGTTTATTTGAGAACTTGACTATTCATGTACCCCTGGCCTTATGCTATTTTTGAAAACTTTATGACTCTTGACTGTGGTTGAATTCACATGTGTGATTTGCTGGCCATGCCTTGATCTCTAATTGCTAGAATTCCTTTTATTGGTCAACTCTTTCAACCTTGCTTGGGTCTTGGACTTGAACTGTGTTAACGCGAGGATTTGAGCCGTTCTATGGGCATATAGAGCGGCTTTCAAGACTCTAATAGGTACTTCTCCATATAGATTGGTTTATGGAAAAACGTTCCATCTTCCAGTCGAACTCGAGGACATAGCTTATTGGGCAATCAAAGAACTAAACATGGATGCAAAGCTTGCTAGAGAAAAACGGTTAGTACAGTTGAACGAATTATATTGGATGAATTTCAGCTAGGAGCATATGATAGTGCCAAAATCTATAAGGAAAAGATAGCATGATAAACGAATCATAAAAAGGGAATTTCAAGTTGGCGATAAAGTTCTATTGTTTAATTCAAGACTTCGATTATTCACTGGAAAGCTGAAATCTAGATGGAGTGGTCCCCTTACAGTGATAAATGTGAGCAAATTCAGCTATGTTGAAGTTCAAAGCAAAAAAAAGTGTGAAGTATTCAAGGTCAATGGTTAATGATTGAAGCCACATTATGAAGGAGATGTCATCGGTTTGGTTGAAGTCATCCAACTCGATGATCCCAAAGCACCTTGATCACTAATACAGCTATGGTCAAGCTAGTGACCTTAATTAAAAGAGCGCTTCTCGGGTGGCAACCCGAGCTTTCTATCCCTTTCTTTCTCGTTTTGCATGTTTTTGCTTGTTTTGGTGTGTTTTCGGTTTGTTTTCGTAGTTTAGTTTAGTATAGTATAACTTTTATTTTGAATTTTGAAGGCTATCTAAGGGTCTAAGTGTTGTCATGCCTAATTGGGGTAATTAAGGAGAGATTAGAAGTTAAAATGTGCTTTAAGTTTGAGTAAAAATAATAATAATAATTTATAATGTAATATAATAATTAGGGAGAAAAAGAGAAAAGTCAGCGAAAAATAGCTTCAGAGGCACCATGCGGGTGTAGCGCACAAACCTCTTTTCCTCTATGCGCCTGTAGAACAGATCAGAACCATCCACACTTCGCTGCAAATGCAACCTGCGGGCTCAACGTTCAACCTTATTTTGTTCCCTGTGGGCGTAGCAAGCCCCTGCGACAGCCCCTGATTGCCCCAGTACCAATTGGAGTCTTGAAGTCTAAAAAGTCTAACGGGAGGTTTCTATCATAAGAATTGAATTCGTTATTTTCCCGTTATTTTCCTTAGTTTTCGTCATTGCTTCCTTAGTTTTAGTAGTTTTATTAAAACTTTCCACAAAGGCCCCTTAGGCAATATAGACTTTTTAGAACTAATAGAGTTTAATTGCTTCCACAAAGAAGAGTTTGGTTTGGTTGATTAGGTTGGAATTGGTTTCTAGAGAAGTTGTTGATATGCTTTGAAGTTGTTGGTGATTTTCTTCGGTTTTATATGCGTATACTTCCGCATTCCACCACATTATCCCAAATTTTATCCTACCCATCACCCTAGCCACGTTACAAGCTTATTTAAGTCCTTTTTGATCTTCGTGCATATGCTATGGTTATTGTGAAGTGAATCCTTTATCAAGGTCGTAGAGTATGAATTGCATTTCGAGTCGACTTTAGGATGAGTGGATACCCTTTAAACACTTGCATGAGTATGTGAGACGTGGGATTTGGTTTCTCAAACTTGCATTTTAAACACTTTGTATTTGCATTCCATCTTTGGTTGGGAGGTGAGGGTTGGAGCTTCATTGATATAAGCTCATCATTAAATGTGTGGAATGACAACTCGTGAGCTACTCTAGCCATCGATTCATTAAACTTGCTTGGTTGCTTTTGTTTGAATTGTATTTAGGAAGGATAGTAATTGGATGATTTTGTCGGTTGGCCTTGATCCATGTGTTTTCGGATGTTCTCTTGAGTTCTGATTACGACTTTTGTTTTGATGGGGTGAAGTTAGTTTCTATTGTGTTTGCTCGGGACAAGAAAAGGTTTGGCTTGGGAGATTTTGACGTGTCGAATATTTATGTTATTTTTCTCCCTAATTCCCTAATGATATATGGACTAACTTGGCTCATTTGAGCCAATTTTCATGCCAATAGTGTTCTTTTAGTGTTTTTGTGTGGTTTTGTAAAATTTTGTTGGAAACGACTAATTTTGCGGTTGATTTTACTACCTAATTTCGGCACTTGAGAGAAAAAAATCACTTATGAGCATTTGGAGAATGATTAGAGATATTTTACAACTCATTGGAACAAATTTGACGTGTTACATGACAAGTTGGATAAATATTAGAAGTAAAAGTGAAATTAACAAGTTTAAAAGTGATGATTTTGACCGTTGTCCACTATTTTGATCACATCTCACAATATGTACATCGGATTGTTCTAATACTTGTTGCATTGGAAAGTAGACTCAAAGATCTTTCCAACGGTAGGTCACATGCCCCATGAAACGTCTTGTAGAAAAAGTTATAGCGATTTCAAAATGACCCTGAAATTCTAAAGTTGTTGTCTCATAATGCGGGCGCAGGGATCACACCCTATTTGTTCTATGCGGGCGCATGAATTGGCTTTTCACTCTTTTTACTAAAGTTCATAATTTTCACGCGAGTTTATTTAATCAAAGCCCAACAATTATTATATAAGGGCACGACTTCCTAGGCTCGTCCACACAACTTTACATTATATTCTTTAGATTAAGAATTATAATTAGCTCTCTTAATTACTTTCTCTCTATTGATTAGGTTAGATTAGTTTATTTTGTTGAAGAATTTTCAATTCAATACAATTCAATTCAAGTTTGGTAAATTCTTTTCTCTTTCTTTGTCAATTATTTATAATTCATGTTTATTAGTTTTATTAATTCATGTTAATTAGTTTTTGTTTCTTAATTAGTTTATGATTGTTTATTTAGTTAATTATTGTTCTTATTTGTTTATGATCATGAATTTAACTTCATTTATTGTTTTAGTTTTTGTAATAATGAGTGAGTAATATCTTTTCTAGGGTTTAGGGGGTCCATGAACTCATTAATGGACTAGTTTAATATCAATCAATTAGTTCCTGATTAGTAATTATATTCCTATTATTGATTTTTATCGATTGAAATTAAATTGTGCGCATATTTAATTGTTAGTTTGGTAATTATTGAAATTGAGGTTGAGAAGTAAGGTTACCACAATACGACCACTGAATATTAGGCAAAACGAGTCTATGCGAGCGAGAGCCGGTAGAGGAGTTTTGAGGGAGTCTACATTCGAGAGAATTAGTGGCCCTAATTTAATGAATTTTGTGGAATTAATTGGTTTATGTGTTAAGGATTTGTTTATTGTTCATGGTGAACCGATTGCCCTAGGTTTTAGTCAATTTGAGTCAATTCTTAGTTTAATTTTGTTATTAGCTTTTTAGTTAATAATTAATCATAACCAAGGCCCTTTTTCCAGTTTAAACTTTTTAGTACTCTTAGTGTTTCATTGCTTCCTTGTAGATTCGATCCCTACTTCCCTAGCTATATTAGTTAGTGTTGTTTGGTTTATTTTTGGGAGGTGTGCGATAGCCTGCATCAACTATGCAAAACATGATTAATATGAAAATAAAAGAAAAGTATGACACACCTACTTCTTATCGTTGACAGTTCTTCACCTGTACATAGACTCAACTCAAATAATATTATTTATTATATCTAAACTTTGGATTTCGCATTGAATGGGTTTCCTTTCCTTTAAAATCGCCCTATTTTTGCACCAACTTGGGAGAAACTCCAAGAAGGTATTACCTATGTCACATAAAGTGGCAGAATTCCAGCGCATTAAAATATAAAAGAGTACAACATCTTGTACCTCAATTAGAAGTCATAGATCACTTTTCCATATACGACTCCCCCTATTGTTCATACTCAAGGTATATACGTTCCAAGAGTTTTGGTGAGAATCCTCTTTTTCACTTTACATGATTAACCGGTTTAACAATATTATGACATACACATAACAACACATAGAAGCATGCACGACATCGAACAAAACCGTATCAATTATTTTGAATTTAAAGTGATTCTAAAAATAATATTGTGTGTCCTTTAGTTATAGTAAACTTCCTTTACCACACATTAACTGTGAGTGGCTAACTAATTATCTTTCATTGACCACACAATAAACTGTGAGTGGCTACATAAATATTTGCTCATTAAACTTCCAATAATCATGTGAATAAAAATTCACCAACTACATTTCTTGTTGATTAAGTAACTAATCAACTTAACTAACTTTCCTGTCTTCTTTATTAACTATTGGCCAACTTTAGAAATAATTTTAACATTCCAATTACTCATGATAAATTAATAATGTTATAGATGTGGAATACCAACTAAATGTAAAGATCATACTTTCATGCAAGTCAACCATACAACAATTTATATTCACATTCATAACTAAGAACAACAACCAAGCATGAAATCTACTTTTACTTTCGCCTTTAGTACTTACGTACCTTGTACTAGTAGTGGTGATCCGCCACAACTCCTAAAAGTCAACTAGCTCGAATTCTCCTACATAGAGAAAATCGAAACTAAATCAAAACCTTGTTGACTAACTTCTACAACAACTCTAAACTAACTTTTTATGTTGGAAACTTGTCCAAAACGTTCCTTATATGGTCTCTATTCAACTCCATACTTTAGTTTAGTTTTTCTTTTGCAAAACACTTGATTTTCGATAACTTTCCAAAAATAGCAGCTTTATAAAATTTCTTAAAAACACTTAAAAACCCTTCTAAATATCATATTTTTATTGTAAAACACTATAGTCATGTCCTAGGATCATCATACAATATTTTGATGCATTAAAAATAATTATATGTACTTATTTCACGTGTTACTATTTTTATTAAGTCATGAACACGTAATAATAAAAATTCACATCTTTCTTTAATTATTCAAAACTCCTTAAAAACTCATCAAAACATCATAAATCAAGCATAAAACTCTTTTAAAATGTTATCATCATTATACATATAATCTATGCTTTAAAATAATTTTTCATAAAGTAAAACATGTTCATAATATTTTTACTCTTAGTTTTCATGATTATAAAAATTTGACAGCAATACTAAACAACTTAAAAACCCTTAAAAACAAATCCAAACTTCATAAAATCATCACAAATTCATACTACAACTATCCATGATCATAATATAAAATTTTAGATTATTAATAACCATAAAACTACTAATTTCATGATTCCATAAACCCTAATTTAAAATTTCATGAAACTCTCTTTTCGCTTTTCGCCTTTTCATTTAATCGATCCTTTTCACTTTCATCTTCTTCTTCATTTGATTCTTGTTGTTTCGTTTCTTCTTCATTTTTTTCAATTAATTTCGGAAGTTCGTTTTGATTGTTGTTGTTTTTGTTGTTTGCGGTGGTGAAATTGGATTCTAGGATTTTGAGTTTTTGTTACTTGGGTTTAATTGAGGAGTTGTTGAAAGTGAGATCGGGGGTGATTGATGAATTGGAGGTTAAGGATTTTTGGGGGTTTTGGGGTTTCTATAGGCGGGACTGATGATGAGTGTTTGAGGTTCTGAGGTTGGGATTTAGATTTTAAATTACAAGTTGAGGGTTTAGGGATGGGTCTCTCCGGTCATTACGGAAAGGGTTTCTTCAAGTTGGGATTTTTCGGGGATTCTAGATCAAGGTGGAACCTCCTGCACCTTATCTAGTTGGAAAACAAAACAGGTTTTCCCCCCACCCCATTTTTTTGTGTTTATGTTAATTAAGTGATTAATTAATTTATTTTTGATGTATTGAGTATAAATTTTCATGCTTTGTTGTATTTTATGAATTGGGTTTGAGTTTATTATTTAATCGATTGGGGATTTCTATGTATCAATATTTAATGATATTTTTGTTGTATACATCTTTACCTGTATTGTAGGTGTTGCATTTGTTATGAAATTATTGGTATTGCTGATGTTCTGAAAGTGTTTGTGATTACTGTTGTTTGCTAATCATGTTTGTAATTGAATTGTTGTTGAATTGACTTGGAAGAACAATATTGTGGATGTAATACCCCATATTTTCACTTATATTAAGGAATTATGTCCGTATTTTATACGTATGTTTTAATATTTGCTTAATTGTTGTTTTTATGCTCCAATGTCATGTTTAAAATTGTTAATTTTGAGTAATTGGAAGTTTTGTTCTATTTTGTTACGTCAGATTTTATGAAATTTTTTATGAATGTTGATGTAATACCCCATATTTTCACTTATTTTAAGGAATTATTTCCGTATTTTATACGTATGTTTTATTATTTTTATTGAGAAATTATATTCAATAAGAATATTAAACAAAGGAAATTTTAATAAATTCTAATTAAAATAATTATTTTGTGTTTATAAATAATATTTTATTTTTTATTATATATTTTGAAACGTTTCTAAAAATAGAATTTTTAGAATTTCCTAAATTGTTTTTAAAACAAGGGCCTAAAAGTAATTTTAAGCATTAATGGTATTTATGGAATTGCACCAAATCCTACTTTGGGGCCTATAAATACCCCTTAAAACCACAATTTTAAGATTTAATTTGCAACTTTATGATTTAGGATTCTAAAAATTTAGAGAGAGAAAGAGAGAGAGAAAAAAAATGGTCGGGCAAATTTTCCTGAATAAAAAAAAACTTGCACACCTCTCCTTTGCCACCTCGCCGGCGGCGGAACCCCCTTGCCGCTACTGCGGTCGCTGCTCCGCCGTGCGCCACCCTCTTCCTCCCATTTTGTATTTTTCGAAACTTTTATAAAAAAAATTTCTTCTCCTTTTCTTTTTGATTCAATCTTGCAAATTCATGTTTATATTTATGATTAATGATATTTCTATAATTTTAATTATGTTTTGATGAAGCTAGGATTTAGTTCAAAGCATGAATTTATTTGTTCATGAAATTACAAATTAGGGTTTATAAAATTAATAAATTTTTGATTTATGGGTTTAATAATTTAAACTTCAATGTTATGATCATGAATTGTTGTTGAGTGAATTTATGATGATTTTATGAAGTTTAGATTGATTTTCAAAGGCTTTAAACATAAATTATATTGCTGTCCAAATTTTGTAATCATGAAAATCAATAGAATAAATATTATGAACATGTTTTGTTTTATGAAAAATTTTTCTAAACCATAAATTTGATTCACGATGATGTTAGTGGATTGTAAAAGAGTTTTATGATGAAGTTATGATGTTTTTATGAGTTTTTAATGAATAAATAAAGTTGTAAATTTTTATTAACACATATTTAAATAGTATCATGTAATATAGTAAGTTATAATTATTTTTAATGCATCTAAGTATTGTATATTGATCTTAGGACATGACTATAGTGTTTTATGATCAAAATATGATATTTAGAAAGGGTTAAGAGTGTTTTTAAGGAAGTTACAAAGCTGCCATTTTTGAAAAATTACCAAAAATCGAGTATTTTGCAATAGAAAAAAATTTAAATAGAGTATGGAATTGAATAGAGACTATATAGGGAATGTATTGGACAAGTTTCCAATGTAGAAAGTTAGTTTAGAGTTGCTGTAGAACTTAGTCAAGAAGGTTTTAATTTAATTAGTTTCGGTTTTTTCTATGTAGGAAACTTCGAACTTGTTGACTTTTAGAAGTTGTGGTGGATCACCACTACAACACAAAGTACGTAAGTACTAAAGACAAACATAGAAACTAGATTCATGCTTGTTTAATCTACTAAGACCCGTTGTTGTTGCTTGGTTTGATCGGGAATTTACATGCATGACAAGTTTTATTAGAAGCATGATTTTATATTGTAGTTTTGGACATTCCACATTTACAATAATATAAATTCTTCAGGATTGAATTGGAATGTTATGATCGGTTTAAAATTGGTCAATAGCTTATTGAAGAAGAAAAGAAGTTATTTAAGTTGATTAGTTACTTAATCAACAAGAAAGGTAGTTTGTGAATTTTTTATTCACATGACCAATAGAAGTTAATGAGCAATTACTGTTATACATGTTGCCACTCACAGTTTAATGTGTGGTCAAGGAGAAAGTAAATAGTAAGCCACTCACAGTTAATGTGTGGTAAAGGAAGTTTAGTTTAATTAAAGGACACACATAAGATTATTTTTAGAATCACTTTAAATCGAAGATAATTTACATGGTTCTATTTGATTCTATGCATGTTTATGTGTTGTTATGTGTGAGTCATAATATTGTTAAACTGGTTAATCACGTAAAGTGAAAGAGGATTTGTACCAAAGCTCTTGGAACGTATATACCTTGAGTGTGAATAATGGGGGGAGTCGTATGGAATAGTGGTCTATGATTTCTAATTGGAGTACTAGACGTTGTACTCTTTTATATTTTTAATGCGCTGGAATTCCGTCACTTTATGTGACATAGGTAATACCTTCTTGGAGTTGCTCCGAAGCTGGTGCCCAATAGGGCAATTTTAAAGGAAAGGAAACCCATTCGATGCAAAATCCAAAGTTTAAATATAATAATTAAATTGTTTAAGTTGATTCTATGCACAAGTGAAGTGTTGTCAACGGTAAGGTGTATGTACACTTTTATTTTATTTTTATTTTACCTTAGTCTTGTTGCATAGTCTTTAGTAGTTATGTCTTTACCTTTGCTGACTGTTTGTTTTGCATGCATGGCTTTTTCTTGGACGTGGCCCTACGATGATCCACTTGTTGGCAAGTAGTGCGTTGTCTAGAATAAGAAAAGCTATAGGTACAAGTGGGCATAAGTCATTCATGCTGGGCTGGAGTGAGAGTGCTTGCATTGCAGTCTTCTTAGTTTCTTCATTTATTTGCTTATGGATTTATTTAACTATTGATGGATGTTGTTTTATTTTCAAAGTTTAAGTTTTTGGTTTTGAAGGTTCATTAATATGGGTCCGAAGTATAATAAAGTTGTAAGTTGATTTTCTTTTGGTTGTCTGTTTGATTTTAGTTTTGAGATTGTTTTTGAGTTCAAGTTTTAAAATTGGTTTGGTTTTAAAGACTTCCGCTGTAGTACTTTGATAAATGCCTTAGCCCGTTATCACTGTGGCGGTAATGCTTTGGTTTTTCCTAGTTATTTAGGAGTTTTAATAATTATTATTCTTTAATGTTTATAATATGTTTCTGGAAAATTAAGAAACGAAAGTTAGGAAACTCCAGGGTGTTACAAAGTGGTTACTAGTGCTTAGTTTTCTAAATAAAATAAAATTTTATTTTGGGGGTACCCGAAGTTTTATTTTGGGAAAGAGGAATTTCTTATTTTGGAAAGTTATTGGTAATGTAAATCTTACTAAAAATAGTAATTTTTGAATATAAAAAGTTTTGAGAAATAAATGTTTTTAAAATCATTTACATGTACAGGTATGCAAGGAATGCATGTATGCACTCTGTCTTATTGCTATAATCTAATGTGGTGAGATGGTAGGAAGTTTGGGCATGTAGGTAGACTTTACTTCTGTTCTTTCATGCACTTAAGTACATGTTCTGAGAGGTTGTTTATGTGAGTAGCTATATGTAAAAGAAATTGTATGTTAGCCACCATACCTTTTGTTGTAGAACTGTTAGCTTGGTTTGTTGTGGTAAGGATGGTCCATTAGCCTTAAGTGTTGAGTAGGATGGTGGATAACATGCCTGATAAGGATACTCAGATGGGGACGTTGGAAAAGAAGGACTATGAGATTCCACCCCAACATGTCTAGAAGATATGATTTTATTGTTGGTAGATGAGTACGGTGTTGAAGCTACCGCAGTGGGACCAACCTGATCATGTGTTTTCCTTAATTGTTAGTTGTTTGAGAAATCGTCCAACCTACCTGGAGATTAAAGCGATGTTTAGTGACTTTCACTTTGCTGGAGGACTTCCATGTTACATCAAGTATAAAGATGCAATTGGTCAAAGGGGTTGCGATTGGAGGTATTTGGAGGGTTATATTGCAAGGAAGGAGAAGGAGTTCCAAGAACCAAATGCAAGTGAGGAGACCCCACCCACACCAAGCCCAAGTGACCAAGAAGGTGATGAGATGGTTGTGAAGGAAACTACTTCTAGTTCACGAAGTTATGAATCAAGGGATAGCTCGTGCTATGAGATCGAGAATCCAAATCCAGTAATCCCGGTGTATGTGATGTAGTGTTTATTTGTTTATTTTTTCCGTAGTTTTCTTAGTTAGTTTAGCTAGTTTTCTCTCCCTTTTTCTCAGTTTTTTTCTTATTTATTTAGTTTTATTCCTTTTCCCTTTCCAACATATTTTTGCATATTATTCCTTGTATTACTCTATTTTGTGTTTTACCTCATTTTTCTAGGATTTTCTGGCTGATTCTGAAATCGAGACATTACATGAAATGGGAGGAGTAGTATGTTTTTGTGGAGATTTGGGTTGGTTTGTTCGAAGCTTAAAACTTTTGGTCAAGATTCTTTCGTCTTTTTCTCGAGGTTCCAACAATATCGCAAGTTTGACTAGCGATATCGCTAGCTTTGTCCAGCGACGTGGGAAGGCTATGAGAAGTTCTTGGTTCTTATATTCACGATTAAATCAAAGAAAAGCCACTGCCTCAAACAAGGAAGGAAAGGAAAATAGGGGGTAGCGCCCGCTATCTTCAGGTAGTGCTCGCTACCCCCTACTTTAGCGAATTTTGGTTTTCTCTTCTTCAAATTGCCCACTTGCTTTGGGTTTAAACCTTAGTGTGTGTGTATATATATATATATATATGTTTTTCAGCTGAAAATCATAGCCAAAAAATAGTTAGTGATAGCTAGAAGAAGTAGAAGATAATTTAGAATTCCATTTGGCATTCTAGACTAATTTGTACTAATTTTGTTAATGAATTAGTTCTTCTAACCATTCCATAAGTTGTAATTCAATCTCTTTTAATTCAATTAAAAGTTATTATTCAAGTATTTTGGTTCTTGTTCTTGGTTTCTTGGGTTGATTTTCAAACTTCTTAGTTTCTTGTTCTTGGTTGATCATCTTGTATTGGGGTATTATTGGAGTAAAGCTTCAAGGTTCTTTAATTACAAGGATTCAAGCTTCATAGTACATTTCTAACTCATCTTCAATTACCATTTCAATTACATATTTTCTAGCTATCTCCTTTACTTTGAAATTTTGTTTCATAAGCTTTTTATCAAATTAAAGTTGTCCTAGCTGTTGAGTTCCCAGCTTGTGTTTTGAATGATGACAAACTACATTGAACTATTATATTGTATGAAAGTTTCTGTTTACATGTGCAGGTACCAAAGAACAAGTTCAATGGATGAAAAGATGAAGCTCATGAAGGCAAGTCTTGAAGTTTGCATGAAGATCAAGTTCTTAGAGTCATACTCTTAAATCTTAGATGCAATGTAAGTGGTATGAAGGTTTATAGATGCATTATAAAGATTGAGATTAGAGAGATGAACTAATTGTGGATGACAAGGAACCTTGGTTACTTGTCATAGACAATTACAAGTAAGGCTGACTGGAACAATATGGGAACAGTGCTGGACCAGTTCTCTCGAGTTTACTTCATACATCCGTATTTTAGGAAAGTTTTTCTTCCGCACAAAATTGATTTAAAAATTATACGGATGCTTGGTTTGTTATGAAAGTAAGTGATACGAATATCAATGAGCAAAACTTCGAGGGTTTGGGTTTGATTGAAGGTGGAAAACAAGATGCAACCTTGGGGGAGTTAGTGGCTTATGGAGACACAAGGCTTCTTGGGTTGGCTAGGGTGGATTTTTACGTGTGCATGGTAACATGTACAAGCTTCCCCACGTAAATGCAAAGCAAGTATAGTTAGTAGTTTAGAAGTGTTGAGCTATATGGGTTTTCTTCCCACGTCATTTGATAGGGTTTTACCATATGGTGTTTTGTTATTTTCTTGATTAGTTTATGAGTCAAGGTTGATGGAATCAAGCATGAGAAACACAAAAATGGAGGTTTCTTGAAATAAAGATTGAATCTTGAGAGGTTTCTTGAAGTTCTTGAATCGGAAGTCCAACAAAATCAACAGAATCAAAGCAAGTTTTATGGCGGGATTTTTGAAAGATTTTTGAAGGATTGGGCAACGTTGTCAACGGCGTTTTTTCAAGTTGTTTGACTTGGTCACTTAAGTTTGTTATTCGGAAATATGGTGTCTAGATTTGATTCTCAAAATATCTAAGATTTAGACTAGAAATCAGATTACAAATATATGGTGCAGATTGTATCCGGTTTTGTGGTGATATTCTTGTTATCTAATCTTAGTTTGTTATACCATATATCTAAGGTAGTTAGGATATGTTTAGGAATCTGAGAATATTATGTGATAGTTTAGCTATAATAGGATGTAAAATACATCAATAAAATTCAGATTTGAGTGATTGAAAAACATAAGTTTTCGGTTTTTATTGTTTCACGAAGAAAACAAAAATTGAGAGTTTCTGTGAGAAATTCGATTGAGTGAGGGTGCTTTGTGCTTTATCTCACGTGAGGATAGTTCTTAGATTTGAGGGTGCGTGGCTTTAATCAAATTCTACTAACTATTGCCTTAGAAGTTCAGATTTGTGGTGCGTGGCTTTATCAAATTTGAAGTCTAAGTTTCCTTTGTGTGAGTGGCGTTTGTCTAAACAAAATTCACATCAAACTTTTGGTGCTTTCGTTGAGAGATTCGTTCAATCCAGTGTCTAATATCAATTATCATGGCTCAAGAAGGGGGAGAGAACATCCACAAGGATATTCACGAAAGGTTGAGCTTGGCTCAAGCAAAAGAGCTACGTATGCAAGGGGAGATTGACGAGTTAAAGGCTCGTTTAGATGAAGTCCTAACCATCATGGCTTCTACCAAGAAAACTCCTACTAAATCTAAACAAGAGGAGGGCTCATCATCAAGTGAAAGTGAGCAAGAAAGTGTGAGGAGTGTACGTAAACCAAAAAAGGGATACTCATCAAGTTCTAGTGACGATGAGGAACCAAGATCAAGGCACAAACGTAAGGGAAAGATGAGGGATGATGATCGAAATCTTAAACTCGAAATTCCTGAGTTTAATGGAGGTATGGATCCTGAAAAATTTCTAGATTGGATTCGTAGGGTTGAGAGGATTTTTCGTTACAAAGAATATGATGATCATAAGTCTTACAAATTGGCGGAATTAAAACTCACTTCCTATGCAAGTTTATGGCTTGAAGGTTTACAAAGAAAGAGAAGGAAAGAAGGTAGGTCAAAAATCTCTTCATGGTCGAAATTGAAGAAGGAGATGAGGAAACGTTTTGTTCCTCAAGATTTCGAGCAAAACAATTTCATCAAGATGCATACATTAAAACAAGATAGAAAAACGGTTGATGAATACTTTGTGGAGTTTGAAAAATTGATTATGATTTGTGATTTAGAAGAGAAGGAAGACAACAAAGTGGCTCGTTTTGTGGCTGGTCTAGATGAAAATATAAGGGAGAAGGTCGAATTACAACCTTATTGGACCTTTGATGAAGTTTGTAGAGTGGCAGCAAGGGTTGAGAAGCAAGTTGCACGAAAGCCAAAGACATACTTCAAAACTTTATTTTGTTGAAGATTTCAATTCAATACAATTCAATTCAATTTGGTAAATTCTTTTCTCTTTCTTTGTCACTTATTTATAATTCATGATTTTCATAGTTTTATTATTCATGTTAATTAGTTTTTGTTTCTTAATTAGTTTATGATTGTTATTTAGTTAATTATGTGTTCTTATTTGTTTATGACATGATTTAACTTCATTTATTGTTTTAGTTTTGTAATAATGAGTGAGTAATTATCTTTTTCTAGGGTTTAGGGGGTCCTGACTTCATTAATGGACTAGTTTTAATATCAATCAATTGTTCTCGATTAGTAATTATATTCCTATTATATGATTTTTATCGTTGAATTAAATTGATGCGCATATTTAATTGTTAGTTTCGGTTACATAATTTGAAACTTGAGGGTTGAGAAGTAAGGTTACCACAATACGACCACTGAATATTAGGCAAAACAGTCTATTGCAGCGAGAGCCGTGAAGAGTTTTTGAGGGAGTTACATTCGGAGAGAATTAGTGGCCCTAATTATATGTTTTTGTGGAATTAATTGGTTTATGTGTTAAGGATTTTGTTTTATTGTCATAGGTGAACCGTTGCCCTAGGTTTTAGTCAATTTGAGTCAATTCTTATGTTAATTTTTGTTTAGCTTTTGTATATATAATAATCATAACCAAGGCCCTTTTTCCAGTTTAAACTTTTAGTACTCTTAGTGTTTCATTCTTCCTTGTAGATTCGATCCCTACTTCCCTAGCTATATTAGTTAGTGTTGTTGGTATTTTTTGGGAGGTGTGTCGATAGCCTGCATCAACTATGCAAAACATGATTTATGAAATAAAAGAAAGTATGACACACCTACTTCTTATCGTTACAGTTCTTCACCTGTACATAGACTCAACTCAAATTAATATTATTTATTATATCTAAACTTTGGTTTCGCATTGAATTGGGTTTCTCTTTCCTTTAAAATAAAATCGCCATTTTTGCACCAACTTGGGGAGAAACTCCAAGAAGGTATTACCTATGTCCATAAAGTGGCAGAATTCCAGCGCATTAAAATATAAAAGAGTACAACATCTTGTACCTCAATTAGAAGTCATAGATTCACTTTTCCATATAACGACTCCCCCTATTGTTCATAATCAAGGTTATACGTTCCAGAGTTTTGGTGAGAATCCTCTTTTTCACTTAACATGATTAACACGGGTTTAACAATATTATGACATACACATAACAACACATAAAGCATGCACGACATCGAACAAAACCGTTAATTATTTTGAATTTAAAGTGTTCTAAAAATAATATTGTGTGTCCTTTAGTTATGTAAACTTCCTTACACACATAACTGTGAGTGGCTAACTAATTATCTTTCATTGACCACACAATAACTGTGAGGGGCTACATAATATTTGCTCATTAATACTCCATAATCATTGTGAATAAAATTCCCAACTACATTTCTTGTTGATTAAGTACTAATCAACTTCCTAACTTTCCTGTCTTCTTTATTAACTATTGGCCACTTTGGAAATAATTTTAACATTCCAATTACTCATGATAATATAATATGTTATAGATGTGTGAATACCAACTAAATGTAGATATCAGACTTTACATGCAGTCACCATACAACAATTTATATTCACATTCATAACTAAGAACACACAACCAAGCATGAAATTACTTTTACTTTCGCCTTTTACTTACGTACCTTGTCCTAGTATTGGTGATCCGCCCAACTCTCAAAGTCAACTAGCTCGATTCTCCTACATAGAGAAAATCGAAACTAAATCAAAACCTTGTTGACTAACTCTACAACAACTCAAAAACTAACTTTTTATGTGGAAACTTGTCCAAAACGTTCCTTATATGGTCTCTATTCACTCATACTTTAGTTTAGTTTTTTCTTTTGCAAAACACTTGATTTTCGATAACTTTCCAAAATAGCAGCTTTATAAATTTCTTAAAAACACTTAAAAACCCTTCTAAATATCATTTTTTATTGTAAACACTATAGTCAGTCCTAGGATCATCATTACAATATTTTGATGCATTAAAAATAATTATATGTACTTATTCCACTGTGTTACTATTTTTATTAAGTCATGAACACGTAAAATAAATAAATTCACATCTTTTCGTTAATTATTCAAACTCTCCTTAAAACTCATCAAAACATCATTAATCAAGCATAAAACTCTTTTAAAATGTTATCATCATTATACAAATAATCTATGCTTTAAAAATATTTTTCATAAAGTAAAACATGTTCATAATATTTTTACTCTTAGTTTTCATGATAAAAATTTGAACAGCATACAAACAACTTAAAAACCCTTAAAAACAAATCCAAACTTCATAAAATCATCACAAATTATACTAAACTATCCTGATCATAATATAAAATTTTAGATATTAATAACCATAAAACTACTAATTCATGATATCCATAAACCCTAATTTAAAAATTCATGAACTCTCTTTTCGCTTTTCGCTCTTTTCTTATTAATCGATCTTTTCATTTCATTCTTCTTCATTTGATTCTTGTTGTTTCGTTTCTTTTCTCATTTTTTTCAATTAATTTCGGAAGTTCGTTTTGATTGTTGTTGTTTTTTGTGTGTTCGGTGTGGTGAATTGGATTCTAGATTTTGAGTTTTTGTTACTTTGGGTTTAATTGAGGATTGTTGAAAGTGAGATCGGGGGTGATTGATGATTGGAGGTTAAGGATTTTTTGGGGTTTTGGGGTTTCTATAGGCGGGACTGATGATGAGTGTTTGAGTTCTGAGGTGGGATTTAGATTTTAAATTACAGTTGAGGTTTAGGATGTCCGGTCTCCGTTCATTACGGAAAGGTTTCTTCAAGTTGGATTTTTCTCGGGGATTCTAATCAAGGTGGAACCTCCTGCACCTTATCTAGTTGGAAAACAAAACAGGTTTTCCCCCCCCCCACCCCATTTTTTTGTGTTTTTATGTTAATTAGTGATTTATTCTTTATTTTTGATGTATTGAGTATAAATTTTCATGCTTTGTTGTATTTTATGAATTGTTTTTGGTTTATTATTTAATCGATGTGGGGATTTCTGTATCAATTTTATGATATTTTTGTTGTATACAATCTTACCTGTATTGAGGTGTTGCATTTTGATAAATTATTGGTATTGCTGATGTTCTGAAGTGTTGTGATTACTGTTGTTTGCTAATCATGTTTGTAATTGAATTGTTGTTGAATTGACTTGGAAGAACAATATTGTGGATGTATACCCCATTTTCACTTAATAAGGAATTATGTCCGTATTTTATACGTAGGTTTTAATATTTGCTAATTGTTGTTTTTTATGCTCCAATGTCTGTTTATAAAAATTGTTAATTTTGAGTAATTGGAAGTTTTGTTTCTATTTTGTGTTACTCAGATTTTTTGAAATTTTTTATGAATGTTGATGTAATACCCCACCAATTTTCACTTATTTTAAGGATTATATTTCCGTATTTATACGTTTGTTTTTATTTTTATTGAGAAATTATATTCAATAAGAATATTACAAAGGAAATTTTAATAAATTCTAATTAAATAATTATTTGTGTTTATAAATAATATTTTATTTTTTATTATATATTTGAAACGTTTCTAAAAATAGAATTTTTAGATTTCCTAAATTTTTTTAAACAAGGGCCTAAAAGTAATTTTCTTAATGGTATTTAGTGAATTGCACCAAATCCTACTTTGGGCCTCTAAATACCCTTAAACCACAATTTTAAGATTAATTTGCAACTTTATGATTTAGGATTCTAAATTTAGAGGAAGAAGAGAGAGAGAAAAAAAATTGGTCGGGCAAATTTTCCTGAAATAAAAAAACTTGCACACCTCTCCTTTGCCACCTCGCCGGCGGCGGAACCCCCTTGCCGCTACTTGCGGGTCCGTGCCCCGCCGTGCGCCACCCTCTTCCTCCCATTTTGTATTTTTCGAAACTTTTAAAAAAATTTCTTCTTCTTCTTCTTTTCTTTTTGATTCAATCTTGCAAATTCATGTTTATATTTATGGATTATGATATTTCTATAATTTAATTTATGTTTTGATGAAGCTAGGATTTAGTTCAAAGCATGATTTATTTGTTCATGAAATTACAAATTAGGGTTTATAAAATAATAAATTTTTTATTTTATGGGTTTAATATTTAACTTCATGTTATGATCATGATTGTTGTTGAGTATTTATGATGATTTTGAAGTTTTAGATTGATTTTCAAAGGCTTTAAACATAAATTATATTGCTGTCCAAATTTTGTAATCATGAAAACAATAGAATAAATATTATGAACATGTTTTGTTTTATGAAAAATTTTTCTAAACCATAAATTGATCACGATGATGTTGTGGATTTTAAAGAGTTTTATGATGAAGTTTGATGTTTTTATGAGTTTTTAATGAATAAATAAGTTGTAAATTTTTATTAACACTATTTAAATAGTATCATGAATCATAAGGTTTAATTATTTTTAATGCATCTAAGTATTGTATATTGATCTTAGGACATGACAATAGTGTTTTATGATCAAAATATGATATTTAGAAGGGTTAAGATGTTTTTTAAGGAAGTTACAAAGCTCTTCCATTTTTGAAAAATTACCAAAAATCGAGTATTTTGCAATAGAAAAAATTTAAATAGAGTATGGAATTGAATAGAGACTATATAGGGAATGTATTGGACAATTTCCAATGTAGAAAGTTAGTTTAGAGTGCTGTAGAACTAGTCAAGAAGGTTTATTAATTTAGTATTCGGTTTTTATCATATTAGGAAAACTTCGAACTTGTTGACTTAAGATGTTGTGTGTGGATCACCACACAACAACAATACGTACGTAAGTACAAGACAAACATAGAAACTAGTATTCATGCTTGTTTAATCACTAAGACCCGTTGTGGTTGCTTTGGTTGATCGGAAATTTACATGCATGACGTTTTATTAGAAGCATGATTTTATATTGTATTTTGGACATTCCACATTTACAATATATAATTCTTCAGGATTGAATTGGAATGTTATGATCGGTTTTAAAATTGGTCAATAGCTTATTGAAGAAGAAAGATTTATTTAAGTTGATTAGTTACTAATAAACAAGAAAGGTAGTTTTGTGATATTTTTAATTCACATGACCAATAGAAGTTAATGAGCAATTACTTGTATACACTGTTGCCACTCACAGTTTAATGTGTGGTCAAGGAGAAAGTAAATAGTAGCCACTCACAGTTAATGTGTTGGTAAAGGAATTTAGTTTAATTAAAGGACACACATAAGATTTATTTTTAGAATCACTTTAAATCGAAGATAATTTACATGGTTCTATTTGATTCTATGCATGTTTATTGTTGTTTGTTATGTGTGAGTCATAATATTGTTAAACTGGTTAATCACGTAAAGTGAAAGAGGATTTGTACCAAGCTCTTGGAACGTATTACCTTGAGTGTGAATGAGGGGAGTCGTATGGATAGTGGTCTATGATTTCTAATTGGAGTACTAGACGTTGTACTCTTATATTTTAATTGCGCTGGAATTCCGTCACTTTATTTGACATAGGAATACCTTCTTGGAGTGCTCCGAAGCTGGTGCCAATAGGGCAATTTTAAAGGAAAGGAAACCCATCGATGCAAAATCCAAAGTTTAAATATAATATATTAAATTAGTTTTAAGTTGATTCTATGCACAAGTGAAGTGTTGTCAACGGGAGGTGTATGTACACTTTTATTTATTTTTATTTTACCTTGTCTTGTTGCTAGTCTTTAGTCAGTTATGTCTTTAACTTTGCTGACTGTTTGTTTTCATGCATTTGGCTTTTTCTCTTGGACGTGCCCTACGATGATCCACTTGTTGGCAAGTAGTGGTGCGTTGTCTAGAATAAGAAAAGCTATAGTACCAAGTGGGCATAGAGTCTATTCATGGCTGGGCTGGAGTGAGAGTGCTGCATTGCAGTCTTCTGCTAGTTTCTTCATTTATTGTCTTATGGATTTTTCTTTAACTATTGATGATTTGTTTTTATTTTCAAAGTTTAGTTTTTGTGTTTTGAAGGTTCATTAATATGGGTTCCGGTATAATAAAGTTGTAAGTTGTTTTCTTTTGGTTGTCTGTTTGATTTAAGTTTTGAGATTGTTTTGAGTTCAAAGTTTTAAAATTGGTTTTTGGTTTTTAAAGACTTCGCGCGTGTATATTGATAAATGCCTTAGCCCGTTATCACTGGGCGGTAATGCTTTGGTTTTTTCCTAGTTATTAGGATTTTTTAATATTATTATTCTTTAATTTTATAATATTTTTCTGTAAATTAGGAAACGAAAGTTAGGAAACTCCAGGTGTGTTACAAAGTGGTTACTAGTGCTTATTTTCTAAATAAATAAATTTTATTTTGGGGGTACCCGATTTTATTTTGGGAAGGGAATTTCTTATTTGGAAGTTTTATTGGTAATTGTAAATATCTTACTAAAAATAGTAATTTTAATTATATAAGTTTTAGAAATAAAGTTTTTTAAAATCATTTACATGTACAGGTATGCAGGAATGTCGTTGCACTCTGTCTTATTGCTATATCTAATGTGGTGAATTGGTAGGAGTTTTTGGGCATGTAGGTAGACTTTACTTTCTGTTCTTTCATGCACTTAAGTACAATTTTCTGAGAGGTTGTTTATGTGAGTAGCTTATAGTAAAAGAAATTGTATGTTAGCCACCATACCTTTTGTTGTAGAACTGTTAGCTTGGTTTGTTGGGTAAGGATGTCCATTAGCCTTAAGTGTTGAGTAGATGTGTATAACATGCCTGATAAGGACTCCAGATGGGGACGTTGGAAAAGAAGAGACTAATAGGATTCCACCCCAACATGTCTAGAAGATATGATTTTATTGTTGGTAGATGAGTACGTGTTGAAGCTACCCAGTGGGGGACCAACCTGATCATTGTGTTTTCCTTAATTGTTAGTTGTTTTGAGAAATCGTCCAACCTACCTGAGATTAAAGCGATGTTAGTGACTTTCACTTGCTGGAGGACTCCCATGTTACATCAAGTTAAAGATGCAATTGGTCAAAGGGGTTGCGATTGGGGGTATTGTAGGTGTTATATTGCAAGGAAGGAGAAGGAGTTCCAGAACCAGTGCAAGTGAGGAGACCCCACCCACACCAAGCCCAAGTGACCAAGAAGGTGATGAGATGGTTGTGAAGAAACTACTTCTAGTTCACGAAGTTATGAATCAAGGGATAGCTCGTGCTATAGATCGAGAATCCAAATCCAGTAATCCCGGTGTATTGATGTAGTGTTTATTTGTTTATTTTTTCCGTAGTTTTCTTAGTTAGTTTAGCTAGTTTTCTCTCCCTTTTTCTTTCTCAGTTTTTTTCTTATTTATTTAGTTTTATATTCCTTTTCCCTTTCCACATATTTTTTGCATATTATTCCTTTGTATACTCTATTTTGTGTTTTACCTCATTTTTCTTAGGATTTTCTGGCTGATTCTGAATCGAGACATTACATGAAATGGGAGGTAGTATGTTTTTGTGGAGATTTGGGTTGGTTGTTCGAAGCTTAAAACTTTTGGTCAAATTTTTCGTCTTTTTCTCGAGGTTCCAACCATATCGCAAGTTTGACTAGCGATATCGCTAGCTTTGTCCAGCGACGTGGGAAGGCTATGAGAAGTTTCTGGTTCTTAATTCACGATTAAATCAAAGAAAAGCCACTGCCTCTAAGCAAAACAGGAAGTAAAGAAAATAGGGGGTAGCGCCCGCTATCTTCAGGTAGTGCTCGCTACCCCTACTTTATAGCGAATTTGGTTTTCTCCTTCTTCAAATTGCCCACTGCTTGTTTAAACCTTAGTGTGTGTGTGTATATATATTATATATATAGTTTTTTCAGTCTGAAAATCATAGCCAAAAATAGTAGTGATAGCTAGAAGAAGTAGAAGATATTAGAATTCCATTTGGCATTCTAGACTAATTTGTACTAATTTTGTTAATGAATTAGTTCTTCTAAACCATTCCATAAGTTGTAATTCAATCTCTTTTAATTCAATTAAAGTTTATATTCAGTATTTGGTTCTTGTTCTTGGTTTTTCTTGGGTTTGATTTCAAACTTTTAGTTTCTTGTTCTGGTTGATCATGCTTGTATTGGGGTATTATTGGAGTAAAGCTTCAAGGTTCTTTAATTACAAGGATTCAACTTCATAGTACATTTCTTAACTCATCTTCAATTACCATTTCAATTACATATTTTCTAGCTATCTCCTTACTTGGAAATTTTTGTTTCATAAGCTTTTTATCAAATTAAAGTTGTCCTAGCTGTTGATTCCCAGCTTGTGTTTTTTGAATGATGACAAACTACATTGACCTATTATTTGTATGAAAGTTCTGTTACATGTGCAGGTACCAAGAACAAGTCAATGGATGAAAAATGAAGCTCATGAAGCAGTCTTATTTTGCATGAAGATCAAGTTCTTAGAGTCATACTCTTAAATCTTAGATGCAATGTAAGTGGTATGAAGGTTTATAGATGCATTATAAAGATTGAGATTGAGAGAGATGACTAATTGTGGATGACAAGGAACCTTGGTTACTTGTCATAGACAATTACAAGTAGGCTGACTGGAACAATATGGGAACAGTGCTGGACCAGTTCTCTCGATTTACTTCATACATCCTATTTTAGGAAAGTTTTTCTCTTCGCGACAAAATTGATTTAAAATTATACGGATGCTTGGTTGTTATAGTAAGTGATACGAATATCAATGAGCAAAACTTCGAGGGTTTGGTTTGATTGAAGGTGGAAAACAAGATGCAACCTTGGGGGAGTTAGTGGCTTATGGAGACACAAGGCTTCTTGGGTTGGCTAGGTGGATTTTTACGTGTGCATGGTAACATGTACAAAGCTTCCCCCACGTAAATGCAAACAAGTATAGTTAGTAGTTTAGAAGTGTTGAGCATATGGGTTTTCTTCCCACGTCATTTGATAGGGTTTTACCATATGGTGTGTTTTTATTTTCTTGATTAGTTTATGAGTCAAGGTTGATGGAATCAAGCATGGGAAATACAAAAATGAAGGTTTTCTTGAAATAAAGATTGAATCTTGAAGAGTTTCTTGAAGTTCTTGAAATCGGAAGTCCAACAAAATCAACGAGATCAAAGCAAGTTATATGGCGGGATTTTTGAAAGATTTTTGAAGGATTGGGCAACGTGTTCAACGGCGTTTTTCAAGTTGTTTGACTTGGTCAACTTAAGTTTGTTATTCGGAAATATGGTGTCTAGATTTGATTCTCAAAATATCTAAGATTTAGATAGAAATCAGATTACAAATATATGTGCAAGATTGTATCCGGTTTGTTGGTGATATTCTTGTTATCCTAATCTTAGTTTGTTATACCAATATCTAAGGTAGTTAGGATATGTTTAGGACTGAATATTTGTGTATGTTTTGCTTAAATAGGATGTAAAATACATCATAAAATTCAGATTTGAGTGATTGAAAAACATAAGTTTTCCGTTTTTATTGTTTCACGAAGAAACAAAAATTTGAGAGTTTCTTGTGAGAATTCGATTGAGTGAGTGGTGCTTTGTGCTTTATCTCAGTGAGGATAGTTCTTAGGATTTGAGGGTGCGTGGCTTTAATCATTCCTAATATTCGCCTTAGAAGTTCAGATTTGTGGTGCGTGGCTTTATCAAATTTGAAGTCTAAGTTTCCTTTGTGTGAGTGGCGTTTGTCTATACAAAATTCACATCAACTTTTTGGTGCTTTCGTTGAGAGATTCGTTCAATCTCAGTGTCTAATATCAATTATCATGGCTCAAGAAGGGGGAGACGAACATCCACAAGGATTCACGAAAGGTTGAGCTTGGCTCAAGCAAAGAGCTACGTATGCAAGGGGAGATTGACGAGTTAAAGGCTCGTTTAGATGAGTCCTAACTATCATGGCTTCTACCAGAAAACTCTTACTAAATCTAACAAGAGGAGGGCTCATCATCAAGTGAAAGTGAGCAAGAAAGTGTAGGAGTGACGTAAACCAAAAAAGGGATACTCATCAAGTTCTATTGACGATGAGGAACCAAGACAAGGCACAAACGTAAAGGAAAGATGAGGGATGATGATCGAAATCTTAAACTCGAAATTCCTGAGTTCAATGGAGGTATGGATCCTGAAAAATTTCTAGATTGGATTCGTAGGGTTAGAGGATTTTTCGTTACAAAAGATAGATGGATCATAAGTCTTTACAATTGGCGGAATTAAAACTCACTTCCTGTGCAAGTTTATGGCTTGAGGTTTACAAGAAAGAGAAGAAAGAAGGTAGGTCAAAATCTCTTCATGGTCTAATTAAAAGAAGAGATGAGGAAACGTTTTGTTCCTCAAGATTCGAGCAAAATAATTTCATCAAGATGCATACTTAAACAAGATAGAAAAACGTTGATGAATACTTTGTGGAGTTTAAAATTGATTATGATTTGTGATTTAGAAGGAGAAGGAAGACAACAAAGTGGCTCGTTTTGTGGCTGGTCTAGATGAAAATATAGGAGAAGGTCGAATTACAACCTATGGACCTTTGATGAAGTTTGTAGAGTGGCACAGGGTTGAAGAACAAGTTGCACGTAACCAAAACATACTTCAAAACTTATGACCTTAAAGAAAGCGTGATACTTTTCCTCAAAAACCAAACTTTGATAGGTTACTAAACCACCCTTCATCAAGGATAAGAGTTCAACTTTAAAGCCCCAATTAGTGATTCATTCACGCATGTTTGTTTTCAAGTGTAAAGGCAAGGTCACATTCAAAGAGATTGTCCTCATGCTAGGTCACAACAACTCGAAATTGGGTAGATGGGGAAAGCCTTGAAGAAGAGGAGATGTATGGGGATGGGGAGGGAGAGGAAAGTATGCCAATTATGAAAATATGGAGGAAGAAAACGGAGAAGTCCAACCGAAACACAGGCCAATCCTTGGTGTTACGTAGGGTATTACAATCTCAAAGTGCACAACCCTTGGAGAGTCAAAGGGATAAAATTTCTCACAAGGTGTAATGTTCAAGGCAAGCTTTGTGATGTGATCATAGATATGGAAGTTGCACAAAATGTAGTATCTACGTTGTTTGGGAAAAACTCGCAATTCCACAAGGGTACATCCTCAACCATACAAGCTACATTGGCTTAGCACACAAGCGATGTTCAGGTAAACAAACAAGCTTTGATTGCGTTTAAAATTGGTAAATTTGAGGATCAAGTACTTTGTGATGTTTGTCCTATGGATGCTGTCATATACTATTGGGGAGACCTTGGCAATATGACCGTTTTGTGAAGTTTATGGAAGAACAAATGTCTATTGTGCGCAAAAAACCAAAGAGAAATCATATGCATTGAAACCCTTGATGATTTCTAAACCTAAAACAAGCATGGGTAATTCTAAAGGTGTTTTGTTGGTGGGTGGGAAAAGAGTTAGAAAGGGAGTGAAAACAAGTTCTATGTCTTACATGTTGTTAGCCAAAGAGTACAAGATGAAACCCCAGAGATTCCTAGGGTTTTGCATCCTATGTTGAATGAGTTTTCAGATGTGTTTCCTAATGAGTTGCCACCAGGATTACCACCCCATACGTGGAATTGAACATCAAATAGATCTTATTCCTGGGTCTCAATTCCTAACAAGCCGGCATAGTAGATGTAATCCAGAGGAACAAAGGAGATACAAAGGCAAATTGAGGAATTAATGGAGAGGGGTACGTGAGAGAGAGCATGAGTCCTGTGCTGTGCCTACATTGATAGTACCTAAGAAGGATGGACTGGAAGATGTGTATTGATTCAGGGTAGTTAACAATATACCGAAGTATAGGTTCCTATACCTAGATTGGATGATTTGCTAGATGAATTACATGGTTCTCAATTATTTCAAAATTGATTTAAGGAGTTGTATCATCAGATTCGAATGAAGGAAGGTGATATGGAAAACAGGTTTCAAAACAAAGCTAGGCTTTTGAATGGTTAGTCATGCCTTTTGGGTTAACTAATGCACCTATTACGTTTATGAGGTTGATGAATGAGTTTTTAAACCCATACATTGGTAAGTTTGTAGTGGTGTATTTAGATGATATTTTGGGTATAGCAAGAGTGTTATGATCATCTAAGCCATCTAAGGAGTGTGTTTGGGACATTACGAGAACAAAAGCTTTATGCTAACTAGAAAAGTGTTATTTCATGGTACCAAGTGTAACGTTTTTGGGGTATATTGTGTCCAAGAGTGGGGTTTCTTGTTGATCCATCTAAGTGGAAGCTATAAATCATGTCAACCACCAAAAACGTGACAGAAGTACGTGCTTTTCATGGGTTAAGCCTCGTTTTATAGAGGTTGTGAAGAATTTTCATCTGTTGTTGCTCCTATAACCGAATGCTTAAGAAGGATAAGCCTAAGTTTGAGTGGACTAAGGGGGCACAAGAAGCTTTTTGAATTGATTAAGATGTTGCTTTGTAACACACCTAACTAGCCTTACCAGATTTCTCTAAACCATTTGAGTAGAGACGATGCAAGTGGGTTGGAATTGGTGCTGTTCTAGTCCAAGGGAAGGCCGCAATTGCTATTTTATTTGAAAATTGAATGGTTCTAAATTGAACTATTCTACGTATGACAAAGAGTTCTATGCCATTATTGAGCTTTGGATCATTGGAGTCATATTTAAGGCCTAATCACTTCATATTACATTCTGATCATGAAGCTTTGAAGCACATTAATGGTCACAAAAATTGAATCCAAGACATGCTAAATGGGTTGAATTTTTGCAATCTTTTCACTTCTCTTCAAAGTACAAACGGGGAAGTCTAATGTTTTTGCTGATGCTTTGTCAAGAAGGTATACTTTGCTTGTGTTTTTGAACTTAATGTTACTTGGTTAGAGTTGATAACTCAATTTTACGAGCAAGATGGAACTTTGGACCAGAATGGCGCAACTTTCGAAGGGTTCTATGAGTTCCTATGTGCTACTGATGGGTTTTTGTTTAAAGGTATCTATTGTGCATACCTAAGTGTTCTATACGTGAGTTACTAGTAAGGGAAGCTCATGGGGGAGGTATTGCTGGACATTTTGGCATTACAAAGACACTAACCATGTTTGCAAGAACATTTCTATTGGCCAAAATGATTGTTTGATGTTGAGGCCATAATTGCTCAATGTGCTACTTGTCAAAGGCAAGGCGGCCTTTCATCATCAAGTTTTTATACTCCATTGCAGTGCCAGAGGGACCTTGGGAGGATGTTTCTATGATTTCATTGTAGGGTTACCAAGGACAGCAAGGGGAAAAGATGCAATCATGGTAGTGGTTGATAGATTTTCAAAGATGGCTCATTTTACACCACATGTCACAAGACCGACGATGCTATGAATGTGGCTGATTTGATTTTAGAGACATCATAAGTTACATGGGGTTCCAAGACTATTGTATGATAGAGACACAAGTTCATGAGCTACTTTGGAAGTCACTTTGGAGATTAATAGGTACGAAACTATTGTTTAGCCATCTTATCATCCTCAAACAGATGGGCAAACAGAGGTCACTAATCGAACACTAGGGTTTTTGTGCGTGGTTTGGTTATTAAGCACAAAAAGATTGGGATTTGAAGCTGCTCATGCTGAATTTGCCTACAATAGGTCGCCTACTTATGCTACTAAGCACTCACCTTTCGAGATGTCTATGGAGTCAATCCTAGTTACCAATTGATTTTGTAAGTATTCCTAAAGGAGTTGGTACACAGATGCCAAGACAAAGGTTGAGTACATGCAAAAACTTCATGCGAAGTAAGGGCTAGTAATTGAAGGTCAATGATATCTACAAGGCACGAGCAAACAAACATAAATCACAACTGTCTACAAAGAAGGGGATTTGGTTTGGTTACACTTAAGGAAGGAAAGATTTCCAAATCAAAGGAAGAATAAACTTATGCCTCGTTGTGATGGACCGTTCAAGATCATAAGTAAAGTGGGGGATAATGCTTAAATTGGAGTTACCAGGAGAATATGGAGTCCATCTACTTTCAACATTGGTGATTTAGCTCTTATGTTCCTGATGATCAACTTCGAGGTTTGAGGACAAACTCTTTTGAAGAAGAGGAGTGATGATACGAATATCATGAGCAAAACTTCGAGGGTTTGGTTTGATTGAAGGTGGAAAACAAGATGCAACCTTGGGGGGTTAGTGGCTTATGGAGACATAAGGCTTCTTGGGTTGGCTAGGGTGGATTTTTACGTGTGCATGGTAACATGTACAAGCTTCCCCACGTAAATGCAAAGCAAGTATAGTTAGTAGTTTAGAAGTGTTGAGCTATATGGTTTTCTTCCCACGTCATTTGATAGGGTTTTACCATAGGGTGTTTTGTTATTTTCTTGATTAGTTTATGAGTCAGGTTGATGGAATCAAGCATGGGAAATACAAAAATGAAGGTTTCTGAAATAAAGATTGAATCTTGAAGAGTTTCTTGAAGTTCTTGAAATCGGAAGTCCAACAAATCAACGAGAATCAAAGCAAGTTATATGGCGGGATTTTTGAAAGATTTTTGAAGGATTGGGCAACGTTGTCAACGGCGTTTTTCAAGTTGTTTGACTTGGTCACTTAAGTTTGTTATTCGGAAATATGGTGTCTAGATTTGATTCTCAAAATATCTAAGATTTAGATTAGAAATCAGATTACAAATATAGTGTGCAGATTGTATCCGGTTTTGGGTGATAT
>PYUH01000842.1:125169-160780 GCA_016808085.1 Suaeda aralocaspica
TTCTTGTTATCCTAATCTTAGTTTGTTATACCATATATCTAAAGTAGTTAGGATATGTTTAGGATTCTGAAATATTATGTGATATGTTTAGCTATAAATAGGATGTAAAATACATCAATAAAATTCAGATTTGAGTGATTGAAAAACATAAGTTTTCCGGTTTTTATTGTTTCACGAAGAAAACAAAAATTTGAGAGTTTCTTGTGAGAAATTCGATTGAGTGAGTGGTGCTTTGTGCTTTATCTCACGTGAGGATAGTTCTTAGGATTTGAGGGTGCGTGGCTTTAATCAAATTCTACTAATTATTCGCCTTAGAAGTTCAGATTTGTGGTGCGTGGCTTTATCAAATTTGAAGTCTAAGTTTCCTTTGTGTGAGTGGCGTTTGTCTATAACAAAATTCACATCAGTAAGATATTATTAAGTATGGCAATTATGTTATATTATATTGATTTTATTTGATCTCAAATAAAACCAATGAGAATTTTTTCTGTGAAATTACTTCCATATTTCTAAGGAAAATATTCTCTTGCAATAATCTATAACATACTAGCCAAAGGCTTATTTAAGAAAATCTGCTGCCATACAAATTGGACATGTTTGCACGAACAAAAAAAAAAAAAAAAAAAAAAAAAAAAAAAAAAAAAAATTNTAAAGAACATAGATTGCAAAAGTTCTCTCTCAAAGTCTTAACCTAGCATAAACCTTACTACCACATTAAGATCTTAATATACTCTCTTTTGTAAGCGTTTAGGGTAATTATTATTGAGAGACAAAGTATTATAATTTGAGCATTCTGTGAGTTCAGTTTGCTGGGGAAGTTAATCAGGGATCATCTTCATTTGAACCTTCACAGTTCAAGATAGGGGTGAAAGTAATTCGGATTAAAACCGAAGAACGAACCAAACCAAACCATTTTGAAAATTTGGATCGGACTTTTTTGTAATTTGGACCGGTTTGGATTGTAAATTTTTTATTTTTCGCTTTTCGGTTTGGACTCGGACTGGACCCCTCTGTAGACCGTACACCGAACTTTAGACCGAATAGTAATAAACCTTTAAGTCCTTAATGGCCTTAAACCTACTACTTGTTAAACAGTTATGACTAAAACACCAAAAGCTAGCAAAATCCTAAAATTCTCTATCATCCTTCTTCAAAGTGTGTAGTATTTGATTTAGTGAGTTATTGGATAGTACTACAGATTATTGCTATAAATATATTAAGCAGGAATTGTTGTACAAAAAAAATATCTTTAAAATTCGGATTGGATTGGATCCAAAATCGTAAGACCGACTTTAGGTGGATTGGATTGGATTGGACTGAAATTCAATATGGATTGGATCGGTCTCAAATTTCAAAGTCCGAAAATATATGGTTTGGATTTGGATTGGGCAATAATCCAAACCATAGACCGAACTTCCACCCCTAGTTCAAGGTTGAGTCAAACTTCCATAGGTGGAATTTGGGGAATCATATTGTGCATAGGTGCATAAGTGATTGAGTGTAATTCTTTTTGTTATTCACTAGTGGAAAAAACCTTTTTGCTGCGGTCATTTGCCTACCTTTTGCTTCGTCAATGACCGCAGCAGCATAAAGTTTAATTCCCTCCATTATTTGTGAGACTTTATGCTGCGGTTGTTATACATGATCGCATCATAAAGTATTTTTCCCTCCAAAAATCAAGACTTTATGCTTTGGTTATTAAGTGTGACTGCAGCATAAAGTTCTTTTCCCACCAAATTTTTTTACTTTACACTTTGTTTTTTTACATTATATGACCGCATCAAAAGGCTTCTATATATATATATATAGAGAGAGAGAGAGAGAGAGTAAGGATCCACTAAAAACCTTAAATTTACTGAAAACCGTGAAAACCACAAAAAAGAGGTACATATAAGATTTAAAGCGCTATATATTAAGATTAAAGTGGTATAGGTACATTTAAAACAATTTTTTTATTATTTATGAAAATGTCATCAATGAAGTATGTGTACCCTTTATACCTTTATTGTACCTTTTTTTTGTGGTTTTCACGGTGAAAACAATTTTCTCATGATCCTCTTTTTATATATATATTTTAATATTCACTAGCTTCCACAATTGGTAATTAGAATATTATTAATAATAATGATTATTATTATTAATATATTAATATTAATAATTAATATATTAACAATAATAATCATTAGTATTTATAAATTAAGTTAAAAACAACGATAGTATTAATATTATTAATATAAAGTAACAATACATAACGTAACTTACAATTTAAGCTTGCACAAATATATATGTCACTCCACCTAAGTACTATAATTACATCGACCAATTGAATTTTTTTACATCATCATCTTGCACCAAATGAAATTGAGTGTTTCGTTACAAACAATATAAAGTGATAAAACTAGCTAATTTCTCTCTAACTTCAACAATTTCTTGAACGGTATATGGCCCTTGACGTCTTGCCGACTTCAAAACCTTTAAATTCATTAAAAACAAAGTTATATTAATTATTACACCATGTGGCTTTAAAATTTCAATAAAAAGCATTCACACCAAACACATATAAGTAATTATGCATTCAAGCAAACTTTGAAAAAAAATAACTCATGTCCTTGTCTGTTTTTTCTACTTCAACATGATCTTACCATACAGAAACATGAAAAAAGCAACACAACAACGCAACATCCTACTGCAGATAATATATAAGCGTCTATTAGTCATGGGACAACACAAACAGCGCAACAGCAGAAAAAAGCAACCACAACAACGCAACATCAAACTGCAGAACAGCAACGCAGAACAGCAAACTGCAGAACAGCAACGCAGAACAACATACTGCAGAACAGAAGAAGCAGAGTACAGAACAGAAAAAACAACGCTGAAATAGAAAAGCATCTGGTACATCTTAAACATGTCAAGAGTTTATGAGGTTCTTGATTTCGAGATTGATATGTGAGTGTTAGTGAGACTAGCAATTTTATCTTGAATGAATGATTTAAACCTGAATAGTTTTTTCTCTTGCGGATGGTCAACCTCCTCTTGTAGTTTTTGAGTAGATTCTAAATCTAGGACAATGATGACATCTTTAGGGTTAGTACATTTTCCATGCTGCTGTTTGGTTCTTGAATCCTGTATCTTCTGAGTTTTACCATGGTTATCCTAGATACCTAGGAAAGACAACAACAACAATTACTGTTTTTATTTTTTTTTCTTCAAAATGTCTCTGTGATTCTGTTAAGACTTAAGACAGACAAAATAAAAACATAGCATACTACCAAGTTAACAATTAACCACTTTGAACACATTTTGGGTGTTTGGTTTGTATGGGTTTAGAATTAGGAATGACACTTCGTGGTATGGGGTAGCTTGAAATCTATTCTTAATACTATATGATTTGTTTTTGCTAGATGAGTAATCAAAAACAAAAAATCTAAGTAAAGGCTCCAAGAATATATTGTAAGAGTAGAAACAAGTGCAGAAACTGCAGTAAACAGCTGAAACAGAACAGCAGAAGCGCAAAATAGCAGAAGCAGTACAGGAAAGCAAAAACAACGCGGAAACAGAAAATTAGCAGCAGTATCAAACTTCTGAAGCAGCAGTTAACTGCAGAAACTGCATTCAACTGCAGTAAACAGCTGAAACAAAACAGCAGAAGCGCAGAACAGGAAAGCAAAAACAACGCAGAAACAGAAAATTAGCAGCAGTATCAAACTGCTGAAGCAGCAGTTAACTGCAGAAATTGCATTCAACTGTAGAAACTGCAGTAAACAACTGAAACAGAACACGAGAAGCAACACATAACAGTGGAAGTAGTACAACAGAAACAATACAGAAGTTAGTCATGAAAAGGCCAAAAACAAAGAAAAAACGCAGAAACAGAAAAGCAGAAGCGGAAACTGAAGCACAAATAGAAGAACACACTTAAGCAGAAAATCAGAGACACAAACTGAAGCAGAAAAACAGAAGCACAAGCAGACTCAGCCAAGGCATGCCCAAATAATTTGATAACTACCCAAATTGGCAAAGGCATGACCCCATTGGTCGATACGTGCCTGAAACGGCCAAGCAGTGGCACACGTTGATCGATACGTGCCCGAAACGGCCAATCGCGTCCGGATTGGTCGATAAGTGCCCAAATCGGCCAAGGCATGCCTCCATGGGTCGATACGTGCCCCTTACGCTAAGTAGTGGCCAAAATCAGCAAATGCATGCTTAAATGGAATTGGCCATGGCATTCCCGGATTGGTTGATATGTGCTTAAATTAACCCACCAATGAATAAAAACCGCAATGACAACTATAACCTTCAACTATATTTAAATAAGTGTAAATGTGAAAGAATAAGTACTTACCTTGTCTAAATCATCAGATGATGTGCAACTTGATACGATATCTAGCATGAACCGCATTACATAGTACCTACAATCCACACCATTTTGTTGTTGTGCACACTAAAAAACATGAGATACAACAATCAATAAATTACCACAAAGTTTCAAGTTAATAAATTACAACCATGCTCATGATCCTTAGCTATTTATGTCAACGTGAACTAACTTCGGAATAGAGCCGATTCGGGTTGCACCAATTGATCTCATCACACTAATGAAACAAACAACTAATAAACATTTGCATAAAATGGCGCATCAAAATGGAGAACTTTAAATCGAACAAAGTATATACACTACATATACCTATTGACCCATGTCATGATCATATACTTTTCAGGCGATTCTGTGCGACAAGCGTCAAAAATGTATTTGTGTGCGTCAACGGGGATATGAGTAGCAGTACCCACTGTCCACTACATCATCGATGACACCATTCAACAACAATTACATTAAACACTACGTAATTAAATAGAAGAAACCAAAGTTGCAACAAGAATGGACATGTAAAGGTAAAATGTATACCTCTCAGATAGAGAGCTAAAATGAACTTACTCTTCGATCGCATTGCTTCAGTTATACCACGGTGGAGGTATTCTTTTACATCGAGAGGGCACTTCAAGCATCGTTGGTCATGAATCTCGTACGGACACAACCAACCCACCTTCAAAATGCATTCGCACTCGTCCAAATCCACATAGAGTGCACTAATAAATTTAAAACATAGTATATTTACATAATTAATAAAGACTATTTCTCATAATACTCGAAAGAAAATGCATACTAAATCAATGTTTACGGACTAACCTCATGAAAGTTTGGAAGAACACAATAGAAATCATATACCCGGAGAGGAAGTCGCTAATGTCCTCTTTGGTAATCCAAGTGTCGGTGTCCTCAAAGTTGTGAAATTGTGACTTATTCAAAACCACTTTCACTGCATTGGAGTTCGGCTCATCTTTGACACATGTATGCAACCACTTGCATTGCGGCGACAAAGAAGTTACGACGTCATTACCGACCAAACCTGGGGCTGGGGTTGAGCCTTTGGAGGATATCTTCTTTTGGGGGTCACCATTCTTGAACGGATCATTGTCATGAGAAGTCACTTCTTTTGATGGTGATTGGAGCTTTTTACCCTCCTTATCGTTCTTTCCACACTTATCCAAACCCTTTGTTTTACATGTGAGCACATATATGAAACGTGAGAATATGAGCACATATATGTAACGTGAGAATATTTATATGAAAAATGAGCATATTCATTTACCTCTTGCTGAAATAGTACCCAATGTCGAGGCCATGAGACAAAACTACCTTGAGCTTGCACCACTTGTTGATGCCATACTCCGGCCTCGGCAAAGGGAGTATTACATCTTCCATGCCGCTAACAATTTCATCTGCCGAGACTCGAACTTCACTACCTTGTAATTTGACAAAGTGTGTCACTTGCTCCTTGTTCGGTGGTTGCACCCAGCCAAATGCAACCTCAACTAATTCCGCACTTTCTTTTCCTTTCTTTGGTAGTAACAAAGTGCATGGGGTGGATTCCTGTAAAATAAAATCCACGTTTAACTATGACCACCTCGGAGATGCATAACCTTAATTAAACTTCTGAAAATGAAGAAACTGATAGTTTGACGATGTGATTACCTTCATGTCAATAAATGGTGGTTCAGTAGGCTCTGTTGAAGTCTTCTCGGGACCTTGTTTGCTCGACTTATCTGGGATTGGGACTTGAAGATGTAACAATGCATCGTCTTCTGATAGGTAACAAGATGATAACTTCGAAGGTTTGTTGATGGCTTCTAAGAATGATACAAGTATGGGGGAAATCATGGCTTATGGGGATTCAAGGCTTTTGGGATCTTCAAAGACATCATCATGGGTGTGTATGGTGACACAAGAAAATACTTGATCATTGAAGCAAAGGAAAGAATGGTGGAATTAGGGGAATAAGATGGTTTTGCCTATGAGTTTTTCCCACTTCACTTGATAGGGTTTTCTCATTTTTAGGCATTGAGTCTTTTAATTCTTGAAGTGTCTTAATCATCATTTACAGCCTTATACACATGGAGAATGACTTCTTGAAGGTTTCTTGATTAAAACATTGAATCTTGAAAGGTTTCTTGAAGTTTTGAAGAAAATTAACAAAAATGCGCAAAATTGGACGAGGAAGGCTTGCGTCAATTTTGACGATCTTTTGGGGATTTGGGTAAATCTTGTTATTGTGTAATTCTGGTTGTAATTTGTTGATTATCTTGATTATCAAGGTAAGAATAAGTTTGTTAGGATATTTTTCAGATTAGATAGAGTTTGTTAGGATATTTTAGCAAGTTGCATGACATGCAGTGATGATGTGGCATTTTATCTTGTGAGTCATTGATGTGTCACTAGATTCAGGTGAATTTTCCTAATTTTGTGCGTGTAAAATTAACTTAGTTTAGTCAGGATTTGTTGATGATTATGACTATAAATAACCTCAACATTAGATTGTAAAAATTAAGATTTGAACATTGAATAAAAGTTTGTTTGTTTACTTGAAAACAAAAATCCGAAAATTTAAGAAAGAATTTACCCTCAAATTCACATCACCATAGTATGGTGAGAGATCCCCAATATTTAAAGTAGCACTCACATTACCATACTCATCAGGCAAATCAATTTTATAGGCATTATCACCATATACTTCAATCACCTCAAAAGGTCTATTAGCTCTAGGCATCAATTTATTCTTCCTTTTATGAGGAAAACGTTCCGTTATGAGATGTATCCATACCAAATCACCAGGTTTGAAAACATGTTGAGTTCTTTTCTTATTGGACCGCCTCCTGTAGATTTCATTCATCTTAGAAATCTTCTTCTTAACTCCTTCACACGTTTTATTGAAGATTTCCACCCTCTTTTGCGCATCTACATGTATCTCATCTCTAGCCAAAGGAATTGGATCAATGGGCATATATGAATTAATCCCATACACAAGTTCGAATGGGGGATGTCATGTGGTGGATGAAACAGCCTTGTTATAAGCAAATTCAGCATGGCATAGGTGTACATCCCAATCCTTCTATCTCTTACTCACAAGCCCACGTAACAAGGTGCCCAAAGTTCTGTTTGTTACTTCAGTCTGCCCATCTGTTTGGGGGTGATGAGAAGTACTAAATAGCAGCTTGGTACCAACCATCTTCCACAAACACTTCCAACAGTGACTCAAAAATTTCGAATCTCTATCACTTACCACACTTCTGGGAATTCCATGTAGCTTCACAATCTCCTTAAAGTATAGATCAGCAACATCTTGAGCATCATCTGTTTTATTCATGGCCACAAAATGCGCCGTCTTAGAGAATCTGTCAACCACTAACATTATTGAATCTCGTCCCCTCTCTGTCCTTGGTAAACCAATTATGAAATCCATACTGACACTACCTCAAGGTGTATCAGGAACAGGTAATGGCGTGTAAAGTCCTTTGACAAAGGTAGATTTCGCCCGTTGACAGGTAGCACATCTGGAGACTACTGATTGAATATCACCCAACATGTTAGCCCAATAAAAATATTCACTCACCATATCATAGGTTTTGTGTATCCCAAAGTGTTCAGCAAGGGAGCCACTATGAGCCTCTCGTATCAACAATTCACGTACTCCACTTTTAGGAATGGACAGTTTATTGTTTCTGAATAAGAAACCATCCTTAATTGTGTAGTTTCTGGAAGGATTTTGATATTCTGAAGCAAAATTTGAATCACTGTCATATAATTCCTTCAATTGCTCAAATCCCAAGTCTCGAATATCAACCATAGCAAGTAAATATGCACTCCTTGACAATACATCAGCTACTACATTATTCTTGCCTTCTTTGTACCTGGATGAAAAGTGAATGATTGGAGAAATTCCACCCACTTGGCATGTCTGTGGTTGAGCTTCTGTTGACCATTTATATACTTCAAGGCTTCATGATCGGAATGCAAAATAAATGGCTTTGGGCGCCGATAATGAGACCAATGATCAAGTGCTCGAACAATGGCATAAAATTCACGATCATAATTCGAGAAATTGAGTTTGGCGCCACTCAGCTTCTCACTGAAGTATGAAACAGGCTTCCTTTCCTGAATTAGTACTGCTCCAATGGCTATACCACTTGCATCACATTCAGCCTCAAACAGTTTATCAAACTGAGGCAACACCATGATTGGTGCATTGCAAAGTCTCTCTTTCACCTCATCAAAGGCTTCCTGTGCTCGTTGATTCCAGTTGAATTCTCCTTCTTTCATCAATTCAGTAATTGGAGCCATGATAGTAGAGAAATTTTGAATGAATCTCTTGTAGAATGATGCTAGGCCATGAAAAATCTTGACTTCATGAGCATTGGTAGGTATTTTCCAAGTTATAACAGCTTCAACTTTTGATGGATCTACCATAATACCTGCGCCACTTACAATGTACCCCAGGAAAACAATCTTTTCCTGCAAAAAGTCACACTTTTTGAGTTTTCCATAAAGTTTCTACTCACGTTACTTTCCAAATAGTTTCCTTAGATGGTCTAGATATATATGAATGTCTTTGCTATAAACAAGAATATCATCTAGATAGACAACAATGAATTTGTTCAGAAACGGCCTTAATACCTCATTCATCAATCTCATAAACGAACTTGGTTCATTGCATAGACCAAAAGCATCACCAACCACTCATAAAGACCTTGTTTAGTCTTAAAAGCAATCTTCCGTTCATCCCCTTCTCGAATTCTCATCTGATGATAGCCACTTCTCAGATCTATTTTCGAAAATATACTTGCACCATGTAATTCATCTAACATATCCTCAAGTCTGGGCATAGGAAACCTGTACTTGATGGTTATGTTATTCACTGCCCTCGAATCAATACACATTCTCCAAGAGCCAACTTTCGGCACCAGCAAGGCCGGAAATGCACATGGACTCATTGATACTCGATCTAACCCTTTCTGGATTAATTCATCAATCTGGCGTTGAAGTTTTTTCGATACCTCAGGATCACATCTGTATGCAGGTTTATTAGGAATTGGTGCGCCAGGTATGAAGGCAATTGCATGTTCAATTCCTCTGATTGGGGGTAGTTCATCAGGCAATTCATCGGGAAATACGTCAGCAAATTCCTAAAGTAAAGGTGTGAGGCGCAAATCAAATGATATTTTATTTGATATTACTTCCTTTACAAAAAGAATAAATGCAGGGTTCCCTTGCTCCACTTCTTTCTCAAATTCCTTAGCAGAAAGGAATAGATTTGTTTGAGTCTGGACTTTTCCTGTAGATGGAGTCAAAGGTAGGAGATTGAAGTGTTTCCCATCCTTCAAAACCGTATGTACATTCGATTCCTCATTATGTTGCACCTTTCTATCATATTGCCAGGCTCTTCCTAGGAGCAGTTGGCATGCAGTCATGCGTACAACATCACACCACAATTCGTCATTGTACATACCAATACTGAAATTGCTTAGTGCTTGTTTCCTTACTTCAATCCCTTTTGTATCATCAAGCCAATTTAATTTATAGGGACTAGTATGGTGTTTCTGTGTCAATTTCAACATTTTAACCAGATCTTTGGAAGCCACATTAGTGCAGGATCCACTGTCAATGATCAAATTGCAAAGGTAGGGACCAATTTTGCAGACACTGTGAAATAGGCTCTCCGTTTGATTTGCATGTGGTTCCACAGCTCTATGTAATGTTCTCCTAACCATAAAGGGTTCGCCACCCTGAATCAAAGGAGGTTGATTCACAGTTTCTAGGGTGTCATCATTAGAATCGTCCCCTATGTAGTTTTGAATGATGTCCTCATCATCTTTAACCACAATGTGATAAATTTCATCCTCAGCGGCCCATAATCTGGCCTGTTCCATTGTTAATGTGCGTTTTGATGTACAACCAGAAGCAATGTCACCCAATTTGACATTTAAAACATCTCCTGCGATCTTCATATTCTGCTTTAGAAATCACCTTTTTGGGTTTATCCCCTGAATAGCTTGGTGTTGCAGATGTTTGTGGAGTGTCTGGTGGTTGATTTGCTTTGGCATTAGTATTTTGAGGAGTGTAGGGTGATTTACCTGTGGTAGGCACGAAATTTCGTGTGGTGTCTCCCTTTATACACTTTTCCACTTTTAAATCCAACTTGCAGGGATCATCAAAGGTATGATATTTAGCCAGATCAAGTTCCTTATCAATATTTCTGTTCAATCCCTTCAAAAGTCTCACCATTTTCATGTGTTCCCTTTCCTCTAAATCACAAAGCAAAGATAACCTTTCAAACTCTGCAATATAATCACGCACACTCATAGTGCCCTGATATAGTTCAACTTGACATATTTAATTTTGCTGATCAAAATCAAAAGGCACATATTTGTCGTGCAACTTCTTTTTGAGGTAAGACCAGGAAACTATTTTGGCTTTGTTTTGGCGTTTCCTTTTAGCTTTGACGCCCTCATACCATAATCCATCAGTTTTGGTTAATCTGATATAAGAAATTATAAAGGTTTTTTTATCATCAAAACCTTTATATTCAACAATCTTTTCCACTTGTCGATCCCATTCAAGATAGTCATCTGGGGAACCTTGGCCTGTGAAGTCATCAAATTTAATGCCACGATCATCAAACTTTTGCTTACTTTTTGAACGTCTTTTAGGGGAGTCAGAAGAAGAAGACGATTTTTAATCTGCTTCATCATTATCATCACCACGAAAATAGTGTATGGAGTGAGCATCAAGTTATCGTTGAAATTATTGAGCCAAAACATCAATTCATACATTATCCTGCTTTAGTCTCATGTCCATAGCCTCTAATTTTTGTCATCATGTCTTGAATCAGTTGTGTCAAGTTTGAATCTCCCATGATGGATCGAAAAAACCTTGAAATCTGATACCAAATTGATGTGGATTTTTAGTAGTATTCGCAAATAAAACCTCAAATTCTTTCTTTTTGTCAATTAAACACTCCACTCCTGGATTGATTTAATTGAAGACTAATTAATTAACACACTCCTGTAAATAATTAACTAGGTTCTAAATTTTTTAATCACTCCTGACTCACAAATCTATGATGGATATTTCGAACAAATTGATATCCACAATTTGAGCAAATTTTCGGAAAAATTGTATTGAAACATTCAATTCATAAAACTTAATTAATTTACAACCTAATGTTGAGAATATTTATAGGTATAATCTTCAACAAAATCCTAACTAAAATAAGCTAAGAAAACACGAAAAACCCTAGGAAATAAGTCCCACTTGTGCAACTTGCACAAGTTGCTCAACAAACTAAAGATTGCCACATCATCATGCAACTTGTACTTTGATCTTATCTTTCCTAACAAACTCTAACTAACTAACTAACTAATCAAGAAATTATCCTAAAAAATTGAATAAATAATTAATAATCAAGATAATCATCAAAAATTAGCCTAAAAATCACGAAATAGCTTGGTGCCCAAGAACTTTGAAAATCGCCGAAATTTTCGCCAATGTTGCTTCGTCAATTTTGCTCCACTTTTCAAGATTTCCAAGAAACTTTAAGAAATGCTTCAAGATTCAATCTTTGAATCAAGAAACCTTCAAGAAACCATTATTCATGTCTTTTAGCATATTTATGATGATCAATACTCCACAAGAACTAATAATAATAATGTCCAAAATGAGAAAACCCTATCAAGTGAAATGGGAAAAACCTCATGGACCAAACCAACTTATTCCCTGTTACCATCATTGTGAAACATCCTGTGAGTGCTTTAATCTTGTATGACTTATGACTCACTCCACCAGTGACAATTATTAATGATGATCACCACCATCACAAGAATTTATAATGTCAACCTTAATCATTGTCACCCATACTTGTGATTTATCTTTGTCAAACCCATTAGGATTTATTAGTAGGTTGATTGGCTCATCCACTATTGGTGTATCATCACAGATATTCAAATTCACATCATTGAGAGAACTTCCTTAGTCATCAACACATAGAACTTCTCATAATTCTTTACCTCTTGCACCATGGCTTTCTCATCAATTAACAAAACACCCTTCTTATTGCTCACATCTTTCGAAAATTTCGAACTTTCTAAAGGTTTCAGCGCAACTTGTTTTCCTTGTGCCTGTTTCCTAATGATGTATATGCTCGTTCTCCCATCAAACTATACGAATCTATCATATTGCCACGATCTTCCAAGCAATATATGGCACGCATCCATAGGACACACATCACAGAGCACCTGATCCTCGAAATTTCCAATCTTGAAACTAACCAGAGCCTGTTTGTTCACCTTGGCGTCACATGTGTTACTGAGCCAATGTAACTTGTATGGATGAGGATGTTCAGTGGTAGGAATCTCCAATTTGTTGATCAATACTGTGGAGACTACATTAGTGCAACTACCTGAATCAATTATCAGATCACATAGTCTTCCTAGAACATTGCGCCTGGTGATGAAAATTTTATCCCTTTGATTCTCTGTAGGTGGCGTAACTTTAGATTTGAAAACCCTTCGGAGGACTAAACTCTGGCCATGCACCTCAGGAGCAATTTCCTCAATCTCCTCTTCCTGAGTATCATAATTTCCGCCATCCTCCTGTTGCTCATTCTCCTCTTCTTCAAAGTTTTCATCATCTGCCCAATTTCGAGTAGTATGAACCCTTGAATGAGGACAATCCTTCTGGATATGGCCTTGACCTTTGCACTTGAAACATGTGCGTTGATCAGGGGGTGGAGGCTTAGTAGCAGAGCCTTTATCCTTGATATATGGAGGAGGTTTTGAAGTGGAATCGAAATTTTGTTTAAATGAAACAATGGCACCTTCTTTCTTCACAAAGGGTTTCGAAAAAGTACTTGGTCTTTTCTAAAATTGCTTCTCAACCCTAGATGCAACCTTGCAAACTTCAGCAAAGGTCCAGTAAGGTTGTAATTCCACCTTTTCTCTTATTCTCTCATCTAGACCAGCAACATAACGAGCAACTTGATGATCCTCCTTTTCTTCTAGATCGCAGTTGGTGATCAAATTGAGGAATTCAGATGTATATTCTTTAATTGATTTTCGATCTTGCCTTAAAGTATGCATCTTTATGAAGTTACCTTGCTCGTAATCTTGAGGAACAAAACGTTTCCTCATCTCCTTCTTTAATTTCGTTCAAGTGGTTACTTTGGACTTCCCATCCTTCTTTCTTTTCTTTTGCATACCTTCAAGCCACAAGCTAGCCAAGCCTGTCAATTTTAACTCTGCAATCTAGTATGATTTTCGATCATCATATTCTTTATATTTAATAATTTTTTCAATCCTTCTTAGCCAATCTAAGAACTTTTCAGGATCCAAACTTCCACTGAATTCAGGAATATCCAGTTTAAGGTTGCGATCATCATCTTTAGGCCTTTCCTTCTTTCTGCGCCTAATCATTGGTTCTTCATTACTAGAACTTGATGAATATTGTTTCCTAGGTTTTCGTGCACTCCTTGAGCTTGCTTGCTCATCATCAGAACTAGAATCCATCTCCCCTTTACTTACACCCTTAGACTTGTTTGGTGATTTCAATTTTTCGGCAAAGTCTTTCATGGTGGCCTCAAACACAGCCTTTAGTTCTTCGATATCTTTTCGCAACTTCTCCGTGGTGATCTTAGGAGTATTTGCCTCATTAGCTAACATGATTACTTTTGTTTCAACAATGAAATTGATACCAATAACCTTGAGGATTAATGTCCTCTCAACGAGAGCACTAAAAGTTGATATGAATGTTGATAAGAAAAATCGTCACTCACAAGAATAGTATCTTAGTTCGGTTTTCTCTAAAGCCAAGCACCAAGAAAATCGATCTAAGTCGAATAATTTTATGAATTGATTAAAGCTAAGCACCCTCAATCCCTAAAATTATCCTCACAAGATTCTAAAGCCTAAGCACCAACTCTTTTAAGAAGTTCGAAATTTTACACACTCGAAAATATCTTTGGTTTGTTTTGTTTTGTAGAAAACAAATAAACTCAAAACAGTTATGTTTTATTGAATGTTCAAATCTCAAATTTTACAATCTAATGTTGAGATTATTTATAGTCATAATCATCAACAAATCCTAAATAAATTAAGATAATTTTACACGCACAACATTAGGAAAATTCACCCTAATCTAGTGACTCATCAATGACTCACAAGATAAGAATGCCACATCATCACTTCATGTCATGCAACTTGCTAACATATCCTAACAAACTCTATCTAATCTGAAAAATATCCTAACAAACTTATTCTTACCTTGCAAATCAAGATGATAAACAAATTACAACCAGAATTACACAATAACAAGATTTACACCAAATCCCCAAAAGATCGTCAAAATTGACGCAAGCCTTCCTCTTCCAATTTTGCGCATTTTTGTGAATTTTCTTCAAAACTTCAAGAAACCTTTCAAGATTCAATGTTTTAATCAAGAAACCTTCAAGAAGTCATTCTCCATGTGTATAAGGCTGTAAATGATGATTAAGACACTTCAAGAATTAGAAGACTCAATGCCTAAAAATGAGAAAACCCTATCAAATGAAGTGGGAAAAACTCATAGGCAAAACCATCTTATTCCCCTAATACCAACATTCTTTCCTTTGCTTCAAATTTTACGCAACTGATTCAAGACATCATAACAAAATTAGAGGCTATGGACATGAGACAAAAGCAGGATAGTGTTCGAATTGAAGTTTTGGCTCAACAATTCCAACGAAAACTTGATCCTCATTCCATACACTATTTTCGTGGTGATGATGATGATGAAGCAGATTCACACTCTGTAGGGGCCCCGGATTTTAGGGTCCCAAATTTTTTGGTCACCTTTCCCAAGCCGTCCATAGGTCGAGTTAGACCTAAAAAATTGGCTTAAGGAAAGGTGAAATGGACTTTTTTAGAAGTATTTTGCAAAAAAACTGGAGCGCAGGAATTTCAGTCGCGCTAGCGTGGTAGCGTGACAGAGTTTGTCATGCTGACTGTGCAGCGCTACAAAGCTTGTCACGCTGCAGGTGCAGCGCGACAGACTTTGTGACGCTGCAACGTTAGCGTGACAAAGTCTGTCGCGCTACGCTATTTTTGTGTTTTTTTTTGCTTTTTTTTTTCGAGTGAGATAAAAATATACGAATACGGACGATGCTAGTAAGAAGTCGCCAATGAGTTTTAGGAACTAAACTCATAAACCGTGTATTTAGATTCGATACGAATGGGACTCGAATAAGGGACGTTTGTCTAAATTGCACGGAAATCCTCTCCGTTCCCATGGGGATGACTCCAAGTTGTGGTCGAGCGAACCAAAGATTGGACTCGGGGGCGAAGGTACTAACATGACGGAGTGCGTCGGGTAAGCCCATAGGCGGCCATTACTAGTTTCCTCTTAACCATACAGAAATTACATTTAGAATCACACAAAAATATCAATTACAAAATTCACAAAAAAAAAGCATTAAATTGTTAGTGAATCACAAAAAAAATAATTAATTTCACTTAAACCGTTATTAAAATCAATTTAAGGAGCCTAGCATGATTAGATTTGTCCGAAAGAATTATCTTGATTAAGCGTTGCAAACAATCAATTTTAAGTCCTTTAACAATAATAACGTGATAAAGCAGTAGATAAATATTGAAACAACAACTTAAAAGTCCATAAACATGATTTTTAGGGCTCTTAGGAAACGTACCACTTCTCCTTTGAAGATTGTCTTCGTCGAGTATTAATTTGGGCGGAGTTTCGAATTATTGTTTCGATAATATTAAAATTTGTAGCCACTTCTTAGTAAAATAAATAGCAAATAAAATAATAAATAATTATAATAAAAAAAAGGTTGTTAAAAGCAATACTCGGATTATTTAAGTATGAGGAAGAAAGTGAGTTAAAATGTGTTGAGAAACGAAAATAAGGAGGGTTTTTATAACAGCGTGGGAACCCTAATCGCGCTGGGTTGCTAGCGTGGTAGGCCGTATCACGCTGGCCCAGTAGCGCAAGGAACCCTAAAACGCTGCTGGTGTAGCGCTGTTAGCTTAGTCACGCTGAGCTGTCAGCGTGACTAAATTAATCGCGCTACGTTTTTCAAACATTTTTTTTAATTATTACTATTATTATTTTATTTTATTTATTTATTTATTTAAAATAGTAAAAGAGGCATTTGGATAAAAAGGTCCGTGAAATAAGAATGAGATTTATTTTTAAGCCCAAGTATACTCGATTATCCAATCTTCTAGAGAAATGAGTTTTTTAATCATCATAGAGTCCTGCCGCGGGACAGGGGACTAAATTAGGTGTCTACAGTTAGCCCCCACTTTGATTGAGTCTGAGTAAGACGACAATCAAAGTATGCTCGAATCGTTTTCCGAGGCTTTCATATCCAGAGCCGTGAGCTCCTCATTAACCAATGGGCGTAGCAAATTTTAGAGAGCAAAGGCTCTCGAAACTGAAATCGAAAATAAATTCGCTTATTTATCAAAACACTTAGCAAATAAATTAGTATTAGTATTTTGGAATAAGTTTTCTTATGACTGGAAATAAGGTAATAAATTCGCTTATTATTACTATTTTGAATAAATTCGCTTATTTACTGAAATTATTGAAAAAAAATGTAATAAATTTGCTTATTTATTACTATTTTGAGTAAATTCGCTTATTTACTGAAATTGTTGAAAAAAATATAATAAATTCTCTTATTTATTACTATTTTGAGAAAAATGTAATAAATTCGTTTATTTATTACCATCTGGTAATTCGCTTATTTACCAAAAATATTGAAAAAAGGTAATAAATTTGTTTATATTACTATTTGGAGTAAATTCGCATTTAATGATACTATTGAAGAAATGTAATAAATTCGCTTATTTATTACATTTTGAGTGAAATTCGCTTATTTACCGAACTATGTAATAAATTCGCTTTATTTATTAGTTTTTAAAAATTCGCTTATTTAGATATTAATGAATTAATTCGCTTATTATTACTATTTGAGTAAATTAGCTTATTACTGAAATTATGAAAAAAATGTAATAAATTCGCTTATTTATTACTATTTTGAGAAAATGTATAATCGTTATTATTACCATCTTGAGTAAATTCGCTTATTTACCAAAACATTGAAAAAAGGTAATAAATTTGTTTATTATTACTATTTGGAGAATTCGTATTTACTGATACTATTGAAGGAAATGTAATAAATTCGCTTATTTATTACTATTTTGAGTAAATTCGCTTATTTACCGATACTATTGTAATAAATTCGCTTATTTATTACTATTTTAAGTAAATTCGCTTATTTACCGATATTAATGAATAAATTCGCTTATTTATTACTATTTTGAGTAAATTAGCTTATTTACTGAAATTATTGAAAAAAATGTAATAAATTCGCTTATTTATTACTATTTTGAGTAAATTCGCTTATTTACCGATACTATTTTAATAATTTCGCTTATTTACCGAAATTATTGAAAAAAATGTAATAAATTCGCTTATTTATTACTATTTTGAGTAAATTCGCTTATTTACTGTACGATATGGTGGGGTCGGGCGTGCTCTGAATGTGTTAATACATCGTTATTATTACTATTTGTTAGTAAATTCGCGTTATTTACGACTAGGAATTGTAATAAATTCGCTTATTTATTACTATTTTAGTAAATTCGCTTATTACCGATATTATGTGTAATAAATTCGCTTATTTATTACTTTTTTGTAGTAAATTCTTATTTACTGAATTATTAAAATGTAAAAACATTTAAAATAGGAAAAAATGTAATAAATTCGTTATTTATTACTATTTTGAGTAAATTCGCTTATTTACCGAAAACATTGAAAAAATGTAATAAATTTGTTTATTTATTACTATTTGGAGTAAATTCGCTTATTTACTGATCTATTGAAGAATATAATAAATCGCTTATTTATTACTATTTTGAGTAATTTCCATTTTACCGAACTATTGTAAAAATTTCGCTTTTTACCGAAATTATTGTAAAAAAATGTAATAATTCGCTTATTTATGTACTGGGTGAGTAAATTCGCGATATTATTACCGAAATAAGTCAACGACCAGCTCCACAGGTGCGTCATGAGATAACACCCGATCCTAATGTAATCCACTTTTGGGATTTTTGGAATAAAGCATGAGAGAAGGATCATTATCAAAAATCAAGCTCAAAGCAAAACAATTCAGCAAAACTCAACAACCAACGCCGGCCTTGTAGCGTCATTGCAGCAACCACGCTGAAGAAGCAGCGCTGCAAGTCTTGTGGCGCTGAGCCTAATAGCGCGGCTCCTTCACCCACGCCATAAGGTCAGCGTTCTACTCTTTGCTATGCTGTGTTGTGGTTTATTGCTTGATTTACAAATGTTAACCGCGCTGAGCAGTTAGCGTGTTCAGCCGAACAGCGCTGGTCCTCCAACCACGCTGTGAGTTTTTTTTTTTTTTTTATAACTTACTTTTGAGAACTATGGGATGGATTTGTGCTTACATTAGAGGATTGATTGCTCTAATTTATTCAATTTGTAGTTATAAGGATGTTAAGTTTGTGGCAATTTATATTTGCTCTTGTTTTTATCAAACATGTATGTTTTTTTGCAAATGATTGTTCTAATGATGTTAGAATGAAGTATAATGCTCCATGAATCATTTGAGAATTGTTCTTATTACTCATGTCACGACCCATGTATTTTGACGTTTTAAAGAGTAGGAGGCTCTTAATTAGAGAGTGTAGTTGATTAGTCTTAATCAAAACTAGAAAAAAAAAACTTCTTGAATAGTTTTAATTATAAGGGCAATGAGCTCTTAATTAATAATCAAAAGTGAAAAAATGCTCTTGATTATTTTATTTATAAGAGTAATGGGCTCTAGAAAAAATGCTCTTGATTAAATTATTTTATTTGTAATCAAAAGTGAAATTTAATAAAGAAGTGTAATGAGCTCTTAACCAAAAGTGAAAATCCTCTTGATTAACTTATAAGAGTGACGTGCCCTTTAATTAATAAAGAAGAACAATGGGATTTTAATTAATAATCAAAGGTGAAGAAAAAAATGTTCTTGATTAATTTTTTTATAAGAGTATCGTGCTCTTAATTTAATCAGTGATCAAAAGTGAAAATGCTCTTGANTCGTGCTCTTAATATAATCAGTGATCAAAAGTGAAAATGCTCTTGAAAAATTTTACTTTATTTATAAGAGTAGCGTGCTCTTAATTTAATAAAGAAGCGCAATGGACTCTTAAATTAATAATCAAAAGTGAGAAAAAATGCTCTTGATTAATTCATTTTATTTATAAGAGTAACGTGCTCTTAATTTAATAAAGGGAAGCAACGGACTCTTAGTAAAAGATGCTCTTGCTAAGTTAATAAGCTATCCTAGTTTGTGGATTACAGCAATGTCTTCCCCTAGAAACGAGCAAGATGGAGGGGAGAGAGAGGGAAGAACGGATACCCGTAAACGTCGTGCTAAAAACCGTTCAAAGAGTAAGAATCGAGTACCACACCCTGCATGGGAGCCCCCACTTGAGTGGGATAATCGTGTCTTGAAACTTGATCCTGACCGTCATATATCTTCTCGAGCATCAAGAGGAATTGTAAGTAATATTTTTTCTTCTTTTTTTTTTCAATATTTTACGAATTGTAGATGATATATGTAAGTGAAATGTTATAGGTTGATGATGAATTACGACAATATGATTCCGGGAAGATGCTTGGTAAAATTTATGACACTCTCGATGCAAATACCAAAGAGTTGGTCAAGGTGAGCGGTTTTCAAGATTTCTTAGAATCTTATATAGAGAAAGAGAGATGTAAGATGTCTGCTGGTTTAGTTAGGGGAATGATGGAATGGTTTTGGGATACAACTAACACCTTTCATTTCCCATGGGGAGAGATGGCTATAACTCCTTTCGATTATGGGATGATTACTGGATTACCCTTGGCGGGTATGGATATCATCCCTAATGAAGGAATGACAGGAAAAGAGCCAATGATAGGTGATTTACTTGGGCCGATCTACACTCGATTAAAATTGTATGAGAGAGTTTTCCCTTGGAGTGAATTGTCGGATGCTCTAGCCAATGAAGACATTATGGCAGAAACCACTTCCCTTCAAAGAGCTAGGATCTTCCTTTTATATTTGATTGGTAGTACCTTTTTAACAGACAAAGGGCAACGAGTGGCCTTTTCTCTTATCCCATTATTGTCAGATTTGAAAGGAACCAAAGATTATTGCTGGGGGGAAAGCGGGTTATGTGCATTTAATATCTGAAATGCGTAAGACATCCCGAGTCATGGATGACCCGCTAAAGAGAGAATGTGTCCCAGCTTCCCTAGGAGGCATTCCTCGAGTTATTGAGGTAACAAATTCTTTTACAATGTGCTTATCCACTTATTTTATTTTGCTTTTCTAACCTTTTCTTTTCAGGTGTGGTATTTTGAACACTTCCCAACTCTTGCCTCAATAAATAACCGACCTAAGAGATTCCCGGTGAGCCGCAGATGGGGAAGACGGCTTAACATTCATCATAAGACAGATGTAATACGCCAATCGATTTATAACCTTCCTGAAGAGCAAGTAAGGACTCATTGTACATATACATTTATATATATTTATAACTACAGTAAATGATTTTTAATTTTCCTTCTGTTGTAGATTATCTTTCGTTCATGGGACGGGATACCAGATATTAGCCCTGGAGTGCAGGTTTCACCACCTCTTGAGGAAGCTAGGATCCTTTTGAAAGGATGTAGGCAACTTGTTTGGTTTCTGGGAGAACGTGTTGTTCGTCAAACTTATTCTCCTATTCCTTTAGCTCCCATGGATCCACCTGTCTTCATCTTAGACTCGAGTAAGGTTCTCGTTACCTCTATGGATGATTTTCTGAGAGGACTCACAGCTCGGGAGTTAGTTTTTGCCGGTGTTAATTACAAAAATTGGGTTCAGGCTCGGCTATGTCCTTTTCCAACATTTGTTAGGGTATCTTACCTTTCCTTTCCCTTCTTCACACATTTGCATTTTAAATATTATAATGGGATATGTTTATATAATGGGATTTGTTAATTATAAGGGGATTTGTTTATATGTTTATATGTGCAAAGAATGATGATATTGAGGGTTGGCAAGTTCCTGAGCGAAATATCAAATACATTGATGGTTTCGGGAATTTGATTGATGACACTGTGCCATTTGCTGAGGAAGAGGAAGAAGATGTTCCTTATATCCCTGAGAATGTTGACATGGTAAGCCTTAGGTTTGTCCTTATCTTTACTCGACTCTTATTATTATTATTACTGACATTTTTCATTGTTGATTTTAAATGACTTGTTTAATTGATGGTGCCTAGGACAACTACAAACAAGGTCATCAAAGTATTGAATGCGTTTCGCACTGCTTATAGGAAGACAAAACATGCTTTTGCGTGCCAGAGCGTCACCATGGCTAGGGTAGGTTTCCCTATGTGTTGCTCCTATTTCTAGTTTCATGTCTTTATCACCTATGGGTAATTTTTGTGCATTATTTTCTTTTGTAGGACGTTGTGCCGCGTTATACAACACACGGGACATTTCGTCCTCCTCGTCCCCCTCGTCCTCCGGGTGGCCATTACAGGCGTCCCCCTTTTACGGAAGGTCCGAGTAGTGGCCAACAAATGCGGCCTCCGATCCTTGATCATGAAAATAGAGCTCAAGAGGAGCCTAATAGAGACGAGGGAGGAAGTAGTCAGCAAGTCAATCTGCAACAAGGATATGATCCTTATGCTGGCTATTATAACCATGGTCAAGGTGGCGGGTGGTCCCAAGCTCAAGAATAGGATTATTATGGTGGAGGCAAAGGGCCATATCCAAGAGTTCCTTATGAGATGGGGCGATTTTCGTCGTATGAACCACCAAGGATTAACACTCAAATGCAGCAGGAGGATCGAAGACATTCTACTGATTCTTATACTCCTCGCACTGGTGCCATGCATTATTTCTTTGACTATGGGCCACCACAGTAGTTTTTGGTGGCATGTAATTTGCTAACATTTATATTCGTAGTTTAATTCAAACTCAATTTATTATTTTGTAATCATGGATTTATAAACATATGTAAGCCTTGGGCTTTTATCCTAATATTTGTGAACCAAGGGCATATATGCTAGTTCATTTTATTTTATTTCATTTATTATATATATATATATATATTTTTTTTGTGAAGTGTTGGAGGATTAATCCGACTTACTCCCGGAAAAATAATCACCAAAATTAGTTAGTAGGAAAAAGGGTGGCATATCTCATTTTCCTTAAATAAATATGATTTGAAAAGTTAATTTTAAAGAAGTCCAAGAAATAAAATCACCCAAAATAATTAAAGAATGGAAAGAATCTCGCAAATGGGCTGATTATGGAAGTTTTATGCAGCGCAGGAGGATTTGGAACGCTGCATTTGTAGCGCTGTCAAAACTGTCGCGCTACGCGCGTAGCGTGACTAGTGTTGCCACGCTGCTGTCGTAGCGTGGTAAACCTTGTCACGCTGCCACGTCAGCGCGACTAAAACTGAAACGCTGCTTTATTTCTTATTATTTCCCAAAACGAATTTAAGGAAGTTGCCTAGTGACCCTCTTGGTTAAATATAAGAACGAACAATTATACATTCATCAACAAAATCCCTTACAAAAGTTTTCTTTGTTAGAGAGAAAAGGAGGTAAAGAATGTCTCAAAATTTCATTCGTGAGTTAAACCGTTGGATTTCTTCTTTGTCTGTAGAGGAACGCCTTGAATTCAATGCTTATCATCTGGATGCTTTGTTTTCTTTGAGGCAAGCTCGTATCAATTGGGATTTCCTTCATGCCGCCATTAATTTTTGGGATCCTCAATTCCATGTTTTCACCTTTGCCAACAATGAATTGACCCCCTTTCCGGAAGAATTTAGCACGATTGTTAGTTTTCCAGTGGAAGCTCTTCCGGCTGTACCTAACCTTCAACAAGGGTTTGGTAAGGACTTTCAGAGACTACTTGGACTAACTAAGTTCGAGACCAAGGAAATTCTCAATGGCCAACACTGTGATCTTTTGAAAATTATTGCAAGATTTTCCTCTCCTTCAGACAACTTAACAATACAAAGGTACAAAAGACGTGCTTTATGCTTATGTTTGCTATCAGGATATTTATTTGTTAATGATGGAGGAAATATGGGAAATGCTTCACTAATTGCCATTGTTGAGCAAATCGAAGGTGATCGTACTCCTATGCCTATGGTGATTGGTGAGACCATTATAGCATTGGACGCATGCAAAGCGAATCCATCATTGCATTTTTCGGGAAGCCCTTTATTGCTTCAGGTAATATTCTAACCTTGGGCTAAAATATTAATTAAAATAGATGAATTATTATGAATTTATGAAAGGAAAGAAGATTTTTCGTAGTTGGAATCGTANAAAAGAAGATTTTTCGTAGTTGGAATCGGAGCGTCAATAGTGAATTAGCGCTACCAGTCACAGCGTGGCTAATTCTGTGACGCTACGAGTGTAGCGCAGTAGGATCTGTCGTGCTGACACTGTAGCGCTGTTTGTTTTGCAGCGCTCAACCGTTAGCGTAGTAGAGTTTCCAGTGCTCCTGTTTATCTTCCATAATGTCTATTTTTCGTAATTTCAAACCATAATTATTCAATGCTATGTAACAATCTTGGATTGTCATTTATTTCCTTATTTAATTAATGCAGATTTGGCTTAGTGAGCGCCTTAAGACCATCGAACAACCCCTTAATGCCATGAAATACAACCTCAAATCATTTACTATGAGGAGGAATTTGTTCCCAAGGAAAACTCTAGCGGAGTGGATGTCACTTATGTCTCATGGAGGTCTTTCAATTAGATGGGTCATTCCATGGTGGTTTATCAAGGAGATGGTTGGAAGTCATGAGTCAACACCATATGTGCGCCTTCTTGGTTTGACGAAAATTACTTATTTCTTTCCGACCCGTCTTTTGAGGCAATATGGTATGAAACAAAGTATTCCTAGCCTTGACACTGACCCCCCAACTTGCTTGGAACTTCGGGGCCCTGCCATTACCGCATGGACAAAGTATTGGGCCAATCGTCCACGATGGGCTTTTCCGAGGAATGGTTGTTCTACTCAACTATCACAAAGTTACAAGGATTGGATGCTTGCTAAGAGTAAAGAGGAGAGGGATAAGGCCCGGGGCCTTGAAGTTACTGAGAGGTCTAAAGGCCCACAGGTCTATAGGGCTCCAAAAAACAGGATTGCAATGGGAGAGGGAAAGAATGAGACTTCTTTAAAGAGAAAGAATGAAGCTGGATCTGTTTTTGATAGGCTAGGTCCAAGAAATAAGAAAAATGCTCCTTCCTTACTTGGGGTGGAAATTGGACAACCAAAGTTAAATGAAAAGACCCAAAAAACTATAGAAGGTAAGGGGAAAAGAAAGATGGTATGGACTCGTAAAGAGAGCAAGCTCAAACCTATGGAGGAGCAATTTGATGAAGGTTTCTCAAAAGAAGTGAATAATGAAGAAAAGCTCAAAGATGATCCTAATGGGATGGAGGAAGATCCGGAAGTAGATGAAGACCCAAAGCATGCTCGTAAGGAAAAGGAAGAGTAGTGTTTGACTTTATTTATTTTATCATTTTCAATAAAGTGCATGTGCACTACTAGCGTAGGCTTTAAAGTAGTCCCTTTTGTTTTGATGATTTCAATTATGCAACTCTTAAAACATTAATGAAGGACAATATTATTTTTTATTTTTCATGCAAACAAAATTTAGTTATTTACATTAGAAGTTATTGATAATTCATCCAATAAAAACTAATTATGTATTTAAATGGGCCGAACTTAGAATAAGTTGCCTACGTATCCAAAAGGAATCAGGCCGTGCGTAGTTCTAATTATTATATATATTTTATCGAAAAGACTTGAATGAGCCTTTTATCGAACCTTCGTGGGTCCTTAAAATCATGTGAAACCTTTAAATGAGGTCTTTCATAGTTCAATAGTTTAGTCAAACATAGATATTCACTGAAACTATTGAAATGTAACATGCATTCAGCGCAGTTGAAATTCTAACGCTGGGGTTGTAGCGCTACAGAACAAATAAAGCTGCACGGTGCAGCGTGGTTACAATTGCCACGCTGACATTGCAGCGCGGTTAGAACTGTTACGCTGCAAGGTCAGCGCGGTTGAATTTTCAGTGCTGCCCCTTTCTTATTTATTTAACTACTTTCATTATGTATAGCTTTTGGTTTTGTATAGGATAGGTTACGATGCTTTTCCTTTTCTCGATTTGCCCATTTTACATAATAATATGAGCCAAATTGGGCCCATATGTTGTAGGACTTAGTGTGNAGGCCCAAATGTTGTAGGACTTAGTGTGAGTCCATGATTGTCTTGCAATTTTAAGCGTAAAACTACTTTAATTGGTCCAAATTAATTAATTGAGTAAATTCAGCCCCATCTATGTCAATTATTTTTACCGCACCGCCTGATAGGATTTTCTTAACATATACGGCCCCGTTCATGGGTTGGAAGTCCCTCTTAGATCGGTGGGTTGGGCTCGTACCTCTTTTAGAACTAAATCTCCTTCATTAATGTTTCTTGGCTTAACTCTTTTATTAAAATGTTTTGCAATCCGTCTTTGATATATTTGTACGTGATGCAAAGCTTTTAATCTTCGTTCATCTAAGAGAATAAGTTCTTCATACCTTGCCCGAACCCATTCAGCTTCAGGTATTTCACTTTCTAGGACTATACGAAGAGAGGGTATTTCCAACTCAACGGGTTGAATTGCTTCCATACCATACACTAAGGAGTAAGGGGTGGCTCCTGTGGACGTTCGTATGGAAGTTCGATATCCCCATAGAGCAAAGTGAAGTTTATGAGGCCAATCTTTATAATGTTCGGCCATCTTTTTTATGATGACAACAACATTTTTGTTTGCAGCCTCTACTGCTCCATTCGTTTGGGGTCTATAAGGGGAAGAGTGCCTATGTTGTACTTTGTATCGTTGTAAGAGATCAATTACTTCTCCTTTAAAAGGAGATCCATTGTCACTAATGAGTTCATGTGGGACTCCGTAACGACAAAAGATGTTTTGTTCAATGAATTTGGCCACATGTCTAGCGGTTATTTTGATATATGAGGCTGCCTCAACCCACTTTGTGAAGTAGTCAACGGCGACCAAAACGAACGTATGTCCTCCAACACCACTGGGCGTTATTTTCCCGACTATATCAATACCCCAGGTGGAGAATGGCCACGGTGAAGTATAATTGTATAGCTCTACAGGAGGTAAATGTGTTGTAAGTTAGCAAATATCTGGCATTTAGGACATGTTTTTACATAGTTGTAGCAATCATCTTCCATTGTCGTCCAGTAATATCCTAAGCGTGTTATCTTTTTTGCTAACATCTTACCATTCATGTGGGGACCGCAGACGCCATTATGGGTGTCTTCCATAAGTCGCTTGGCTCGTGTTTTGTCAACACATAGCAAATTGAGCCCCTTTGAGGTTCTTTTATACAATCTACCCTGAATTTCGATATATTGAGAAGATAATAATCTTATTGCCTTTTGAGTTCGAAGGCTTGAACTCTGTGGGAATTCTCCTTTTATTTTGTAATTGAGGACATCTTGATACCACGGAACTTCGTTCTCACTATCAGGGGCATCTCCAATAGCGTTACAATAGGCAGGTTCTTGCCTCCTTTCAACGCTTAAAGTTATCGATGCTAGGTTATGTGGGATATTTATCATTGATGATAATTTAGCAAGGGCGTCGGCGAATTGGTTATCATCCCGAGGGAGGTATTGGTATTGGATATCATCAAAGTTTTCAGTTATGGTGTCTAAGTGTGTTTGATAGAGTGCTAGGCTAGCACTTCTTACTTTCCACTTTCTAGACACATGATTTATGATGAGTGATGAGTCTCCAAATACTCTTAGTCTTTTAATACCTAGACCTACTGCTGCCTCTAATCCAACAATGCATGCCTCGTATTCAGCTGCATTATTAGTGACTTCGAAGTCTAATTTGACTGATATTGGAACATGTGCACCATCTGGACTAACTAGAAGAACCCCTACTCCGCACCCCTTTTGGTTAGAAGCGCCGTCAAAGTAGAGGGCCCAACTATCGTCTTCAGTCATTAAGAGGTCTTCATCTGGGAAGTTATATGCTTCCGTCTTTTCCTCGTTAGGAGGGAACTCAGCCAAGAAATCTGACATTGCTCGTCCTTTAATTGTTTTTGAAGGGATAAATTGAAGGTCAAATTCGGCCAACATAACAAGCCACTTCGAGAGGCGACCATTTAGTGCTGGCTTGTCAAAAAGGTATTTTAATGGGTCCAAATGGGACACAACATGGACAGAATGGGAAAGCAAGTAATGTCTAAGCTTTTTAGATGCCCATACCAAGGCCAAGCAAGTTTTCTCCAACTGTGAATATCGAGTTTCATAGTGGATGAACTTTTTACTTTAAGTAATACATGGTCTTTTCTTCTCCATTTATTTCTTGCGCGAGCATGGCTCCGGCAGCAGTTTTAGTGATAGTTAAATACAGCCTTAGAGGGACTCCAGGTATTGGTGGTACAAGTATCGGAGGCTTGAGAAGATATTCTTTTATTTTTTCTAAAGCCTCTTGACATTTGTCATCCCATTCCACCTTTTCTTCCTTCTTCAATTTCTTGAAGATGGGCTCACAAACCATAGTTAACTTTGATATGAATCGACTAATATATTGGAGCCTACCTAAGAATTCTCGGATTTGTTTTTCATTTTTAGGGGAAGGCATGTCTAGTATAGCTTTGATTTTAGATGGATCAATTTCTATACCCCGCGTGCTAACTACATATCCAAGCAACTTTCCAGATGTTACTCCGAAGGCGCATTTTTGCGGATTCAGCCTCATATTATATTTTCTTAGTCTAGTAAAGAATTTCCTTAGGGCAGGAATGTGCCCTTGTCGGTCTTTTGATTTTACAATCATGTCATCTACATAGACCTCTACTTCCTTATGCATCATATCATGAAGCAACGTAGTAGCAGTCCTTTGATAGGTTGCTCCAGCGTTTTTAAGTCCAAAAGGCATTACTTTGTAACAGAAAGTTCCCCATTCTGTAATGAATGTGGTTTTTTCCATGTCTTCCGCAGCCATTTGTACTTGGTTGTAACCTGCATAGCCATCCATGAACGAAAGGAGTTCATGGTTAGCCGTGTTGTCTACGAGGAGATCAATGTGTGGTAGTGGAAAATCATCTTTAGGACTAGCTTTGTTTAAGTCCCGAAAATCTACACACATTCTCACACGTCCGTCCGTTTTTGGAACTGGAACAACATTAGCTACCCGTTCTGGGTATTTTGAAACGCGTATGAAACCAGCATCTAATTGTTTGATAATTTCCTCTTTGATTTTGAGGGCAACGTCAGGCTTCATACGTCTCAACTTTTGTTTGACGGGTTTAATTGTTGGATTGAGCGGAATTTTGTGTTCCGCAATTTCACGATCTATGCCAGGCATNATCACGATCTATGTCAGGCATATCTTTGTAGGACCAAGCAAAAACATCGTTAAATTCTTTGAGCGTGTTTATTAAGTCTGTGCGCTCTTGTAAATTAAGAGTTAAGCCAATTTTTAGTTCTTTTATATCTTGTTCATTACCGATATTTATGGATTCAGTTTCTTCTATTACAGGCGTGCGATTTTCAAATTCTTCCATGAACTTTATTATCTCAACTGGTTCATCATTAGTTGATTTTTCAGATGAATTAATTATTGCAAGACAATTATAAGGGGAGTGGGGAGGAGAGCGTGGATAAGCAACAGTTGCATAATTATTGAAATCATCAAGGAGTACATCAAAGAGGGACTCAATTCTCTTAGAGCTTAAATCTAATTTAGGAATGGGAGGAATCGAAGGAGCAGACACAACTAGATTTCCTATGACACTAATATGATCTTTGGATTCGGACTCAAAATCAGACTCAAACTCAGACTCAGACTCAGAATCTTCGAAAATTTGTCCCTCCCCGGTTGAGATAGTAATTTTGGCTCCTTTAGTGTTGATCCACTTCAAGGTCTTTCTCCATCCGCGCTCGACGTTCTCTGAATGGGAAATGAGTAAAGCGGGGTTGAACTTTTCATCTTGCATAGCCTTCTGAAGTACTGCAGCTTCGTCTCTCAATGGGTTCTGTTCCAGTCCAAATAACAGACCAAGGGCCCATTTGTCTAAACACTCTGGTTTGGAGTATTTGGTGGGAAGAGAGTATTGTGCTCTCTCTTCTAGAAAGTAGCAATCATGAAATATTTCAAATCCAGGAATTTGTTTCCCGTTTTGAACCAAGGGTTCAGGGAAGCCATNAGGAAGCCATAATAGGGGTACTTATCCCCTTCCTTTATAAACTGCCCATTTAGAGTGAGCTGGTAGGAAGGGATAGAGGTAGTAATTCCCCTTTTGACGTTGGCTTTTCGAGTTACTTCTTCAACCATGTATCTTTTTATTTCCTCTTCTGTCGGTTCATACCCCAAACCGAAGAGGTTAGGTGTGGCTTTGATTTTAGGGAGATGAGTGATCTCCCTTCCTCCTTTTGCTCCTAAAGGCATGCCAGGAAAATAACCATTTTTTAACATAATGGCGTTCACTATTACACTAGCATGGGGATCAAGTTGTAAGTCTTCTGATTCAAGGAGATCGATTTCTTCAGGCACAAATCTCCACAAATCTTCCACATCTTGATCATGGGATATTTTTAGCAGGGATTGATCCTCCATAATTACTGATATGTGTGGTTTTTATAGTGTTTTTCCCCTTGTTTCGAGTCAATTTTGTGCTTAATGGGTGTCATTCCTGCCCGCAAAAATTCACATAAGTAAACTCATCCAAGATACGAAGAATCATGAAGTTTCAGAAAAATTTACCAAGAAGGCGTACCATGAAAAGTCAAATCAACGAAAAAAAAACCGGCGTCATCTAGCCAAATCACAATAAGAATTCTCTCTGAACAACTAACTACATTAGATACAGGAAAGCCAGTACATTTTTTTTTGGTCACATGTAAACTCACTCTCCGGCCTTAAGGGACGGTACAAACCATGTAACTTCCTACAAAAGCAGTAAAAACTACACTAAAAGCAATAAAACCTATACTAAGAAAGCAAACTAAACAACCTCCCCAAGCCGGACTCACACAATGTCCTCAGTGATGAAGGGACGTAAAGTAAGAGGGAAAAGAGATGGTGGAGGGGCTGTTTAGGGAGTCATAGTGGGTATAAAATTAAATATGGTTAAGAGGAAGAAGTTGTGCAAGAAAAAGAAAGATGGCATGGCGGCTAAATGCCATTACATGTACCATACATGGATTGAGATTGACCACCTACACTGTTTTGATCATATATAAACAAATTATAATTTGGATTAATCCGATTCCCTTCTTCATGGAAATAGACTCATAGAGCTTTCTCCAACGGTAGTCATACGTCTCGCGAACGTCCTAGAGAAAAAGTTATGACCGTTTCAAAAATGATGTTCTTGCGCAGATGCGGGCGGGAAAAAAAATCTGGACTTCTGGAGGTCTGATGCGGGCGCCATAACTTCCCATGCGGCCGCCATCCACCTCCGTCACTAAATATTCTGCCATTCTGGGGGTTAGAATCGGGGCATAAAAGAACCCCCATGGTCCCATCTACCCTGTTTCACCTGTATCACTTGTTTTCTTCTCTTGACACTTAACAATTTTCACTTTCTCTTTTTCACCTCCCTTGACTCTTACTTAGACTTTTGAACTTCGGAAATCTACCGAAAACCCCACTTTTACTCAATTATACCTAAAAACACACAAAAACACACTGACACAAACTAACTAAAATTACGAAAAAAAAACCAAAACACACCAAAAACACACAAAACGAGCTAAAAAGTGATAGAAAGCTCGGGTTTCCTCCCTGAAGAATCGCTTGTTTAGGTCATTAGCTTGACCATGTTACTCCTGAAGCTCATGGAGGATGCGAAGAGTGAACTGAACCCCTTAGTTAGGCAATCAAAGCAATTAGGAGTTATTGGTTGCGTCGAATGCCTCAAGTTCCTTGTTTAGAGAACCTCATCATTTTTCGTTTCATGTTTACAAAGCATGAGAATATTGTTTTCGAGGTTGCCGACGTTTCTTCGGGACGGGATTCTCCTTTTCTTTTGATCCTGACATAGCTGTGTTATTAACACTATCTTCAACACCCTGCGAATAGAATCCAAACACTCAGGGCCTCCAGAAGATCCTTATAGAGGATCGAGGCAAGCTATTAAGAACAATTTCATTAATAGTTATAAATTGCATGACATGATTGTTCTATCATGGATTTTTCATATGCACTATCAAGGTTGAAGGTAACCTTGTCATTTCACCTACAGAAAGAGTCAAATTTCCATTCTTAACCATCAATAACAGCTCTGCAGTATTTAGCATAGGTCACCTATGTATAATAGGTATGTGTGCATCCTCCTCTCCTTTATCCATCACTACAAAATCAACAGGAATAAAGAATTTCCCTACCCTCACCGGACATCTCCTAAAATCCTTTAGGGTACTTTATGTCCTATCTGCCATCTGCAAGGTAATGTTAGTGACCTCAAAGCACCCATTCAAGCTTTTGCAAATAGACAAGGGCATGACACTAACACTAGCCCCTAAATCACATAAGCTTTATCAAATAAATAGGGGGCCAGTTACAACGGAATAGAAAACTTCCCCCGGGTCCTTCAGTTTTCGGTGGTGACTTGTTTTGCAATATGGCACTACGCACTCCTCCGTGGTGCTACGGCTCCCCCACTAACTCAACTCACGTTTCCTGCTCAAAGTCTTTCAAAATTTAGTTTAAGTAGGAATTTGAGTTATTCAAACATCATTAATGGATACAGTAACTTGGAGATTTTTAAACAATAGCTAAGAAATTTACTAAATGTTATCGTTCTTACTCCTGGTCACCCTGTTCGGAAATGGCAACCTAACCTGTGATTCGGGATAGTATCAACGATGTATCATCTCTTCTCCTAGGTGCTTCAGTCTCCTTATCTAGAACTGTACATCTGAATCTTCAATCACCACCATCACTGGTCTTCTCAGCTCCACCTGAACATCAGAATTAACATTATCAGTAGCATTTTCGGACCTTCAAAGCATCCCACTCCTCAGTAATGGCTGACATGGTCCTTGGGGTTCTGTGATGCCTGTGATGTTGGGGGTGTGGGTTTGTGATGGAAGTGGGCCTGGTGTTGCCTTTGAGCAGTTTGATTGCTAATCTGAGTCTAGCTGAGTTTCCAAGTGCTTGTTATGAGCCGGCATCGCCTCCATATTTTTCTGCATTTGCAGCATCATATTTCTTCAACTCGAGATTTCTTCCCACTAGGTTGGTGGCATTGGCGGTGCTGTATGGTGGTCCTGCTAAAACTACCACTGGTGGGTGTTGGTGTAACATATCTCTTGCATTTGCTGGTGGTGGCTGCTGTAGGATTCTGGACATTGCTGTTGTTTCTGTCTAGGTTAAGTATGGTTGATCCTTACCAGCCTGGATGTATGTATTAGAGTATGGATTGTTTTGTAGGCTGAAAAGCACATACTTGTTCTACTGAACTAGTGCAAGACTGGGAATTATGACCGAAAGAACCACATGAATCACAGAAAGGATCACGTGCATCCCGAAATGTGCAGCTACAGGTGATGGTGGGGGGCTGTAGTACCAATCTTATCGAGCTTCTGACTTATGGCATTTATCTGTGCAGCTAACTCACTCTCATACTATCATCAACTACATGTTTCCCACCCTTTTGGAATGGCCCTCTAAGTTACCAAACTGTGAATTATGAGTGGCATTTCTCTATCAACTCATATCAGCATTGACTTCCTGGTTCATAAACCGACCACCATTAGCAGCAAATCTAGCAAGGCCCTACTCTCATTTCCCAACCATTGTATAATGATGAACGAAACCATTTCTCAACCCTGATGAGGACACATTCTCAATAACTCCTTAAACCGTTCCCAAGCATCATATAATGACTCATCTGTCTCCTGTATTGAAGTTAGTGATTTGGCTTCTCAATAGGCAGTTCTCTGTGGTGGGTAGTATTTCCTCGAAAAGCAAGAGCTAAATCCTCCCAACAATTAATGTGGCCATATTGAGATCATTCAACCAGGTTCTAGCCTTGTCTTTTAATGAAAACGGAAACATTCGCCTTCTAATGTAGTCCTTAGAGACATTCATTTGTTTGATTATACACATATTGAAGAAAATTTTTGTAAGTGTAAGTTCGGATCTTCCTTCAATGTCCCCTGAAACTGATTTCGTTCAACCATGTTCACAAAGAGCCGGTTTCAGTTCAAAGTTAGCAGCATCGTATCTCGGGTACTAATAACCTCCAGCCATAGATCCGTACTAGGCAAGAATAATCTCTCAATGAACGGGCCGCAGGTGGGTGGTGGTGGAGGCGTTGTCCTCTACCCGTCCTTCTCCTTCGGCAGCCATTTCAACTTCTAAATACCCTTCAAACAGCGGATTGAAAGTGAATCGAAAAACTGAGACAAGTCAGAAACGGTTTCCTCCACAGAGATCGGGGAGAAAAATTCGGCGTCTACTACTCTCAACCCTTTCAGAAACACTCGCTCGGGCTCAGGAAAGTGTAGTATCAGGCTCGTGGTCGTTTTGCATAACCTATAAAAACCTGCACACAATGTAAACTCCGAGCAAAAGATGATAAATAGCCCCCAAAGAACTAAATAGTTCTTTGAGACTAATAACGAATAAAAATAAAACATAAAACCCGACTAATAGAATTAAAATTGCCTCCCCGGCAACGGCGCCAAAGTTGAACGGCTATCGCACACCTATCACAAATAAACCAAACGACACTAACTAATGTAGCTGGGTAGTAAGGATCGAATCCTCAGGGAAGCAGTTAAACTCTATTAGTTCTAAAAAGCTTAAACTGTGTAAAGAGCCTGGTCGAGAAGTATTGAACTAGCTAACTGACTAATTGACTATTACTAACTAATTACAAATGAACAAGAATTAAACCAATAAACTAAGCCTAGGGTCATTCGGGCAACAAGAACAACTAATGGATTCACTAACAAAGATCGCTCTCTCACAACTATCGTCAAATTAGGGCTCACTAATTCTCTCGAATCTAGACTCCTTCGAAACTCATTCTAGCGGCTCGCGCTCATGCCTAGACTAATGCCGCTATTATTCAGTGGCCTTATTGTGGTATTTTTACCTCTCGGCATCAAATTCAACAATTACCCAGAATTACAACTAAATCTGCGCACAATTTAATTGTAAACAAAGAACCAATAATAGGAAAAAGTGACTACTAATTATGGGATTGAAACAACCTAATTTTAATTAGTCCATTGGTTGATCAGGTTTCCCTAACCCTAGAAATTAGACTACTCACTCATAATTATGAAGATCAAAACAAGAATAATTGTAAAAACCCTAATTGAATTCATGAAGTAATTTAAAACTAACTAATTAACATAAACAAATTAACTAAATTAATTAACTAGAAAAACTAAAAAGCATAAATTAAACTAAAATACGAACAAAACCAGAAGAATACCCAATTGAAGACAATTGAAGACTTGAATTGAATTGAATTGAAAATCAAAGTATTGAACAAACCTAATTTCCCTTAATTTATTTGAGAGAAAAAGTGCTTAAAATCTATCCTCAGAGAGTAATTCTAAATTATCAAAAGCATCAGTTGTTTTGCCTAGAAAATCGTGCCTATGTACCCAAGTTGGGCTTACAAAACCTAAGACAAAGAAAATAAAAGACTAAAAAGATCGGGAAAACGTCTGATGCGGCGCATAGAATTCATGCGCCCGCATCAAACCTCCAGACGCCTCTAAGTCTGCAATCCTCTTAAATGCGCCCGCATAAGTACTTTATGCGCCCGCATAAGTACCTCAAAATCTATTTTGCTCTCTTTTCTTCTTATTCTTCTTCATTACTTCTTTAAGACTCGTTCATACTTCTTGACACGCATTTCCATCATCTTCATACTTATCCCGTCTAAGCTTTCCGCTTCGTTCCGAGCCTCGGTTTTCGTGCCTGAATTACAAAACATACCAAAACCGGCATAACAACCGTGGATGATAAAAATCACTAAAATGCTCTAAAATTGCCGGAAATTAATCAAACTTGACAGACATTTCAATTAGCTAAAGAACAAATCGAATGAGCTAAACAAAGCCAGA
>PYUH01000847.1:2193-47725 GCA_016808085.1 Suaeda aralocaspica
TGTTTGGGAGCTTACGAGAACAAAAGCTCTATGCTGTAAGCTCGAAAAGTGTTATTCATGGTACCAAGTGTGACGTTTTTTGGGTGTATCTGTGTCCAAAGATGGGGTTTCTGTTGATCCATCTAAAGTTGAAGCTATAAAATCATGCCAACACCAAAGACTGTGACTGAAGTACGTGCTTTTCATGGTTAGCCTCGTTTTATAGGAGGTTTGTGAAGAATTTTCATCTGTGTTGCTCCTATAACCGAATGCATTAAGAAGGATAAGCCTAAGTTTGAGTGGACTAGGGGGCACAAGAAGCTTTGAATTGATAAAAAGTTGCTTTGTAACCACCCATACTAGCCTTACCAGATTTCTCTAAACCATTTGAGGTTGAGACGATGCAAGTGGGGTTGGAATTGGTGGCTGTTCTAGTCCAAGGGAAGAGACCAATTGCTTACTTTAGTGAGAAAGTGAATGGTGCTAACTGAACTATTCTACATATGACAAGGAGTTCTATGCCATTATTAGAGCTTTGGATCATTGGAGTCATTTATTTAAGGCCTAATCACTTCATACTACATTCTGATCATGAAGCTTTGAAGCACATTAATGGTCAACAAAAATTGAATGAATCTCAAGACATGCTAAGTGGGTTGAATTTTTGCAATCTTTCACTTCTCTTCAAGTACAAAACGGGACAAGTCTAATGTTGTTGCTGATGCTTTGTCACACGAAGGTATACTTGCTTGGTGTTTTGAACTTTAAGTTACTTGGTTAGAGTTGATAACTAAATTTTACGAGCAAGATGGAGACTTTGGACCAATAATGGCGCAACTTTCAAAGGGTTCTAGTTCGTATGTGCTACATGATGGGTTTTTGTTTAAAGGTAATCTATTGGCATACCTAAGTGTTCTATACGTGAATTGCTAGTAAGGGAGGCTCATGGAGGGATTGCTGGACATTTTGGCATTACAAAGACACTAACCATGTTGCAAGAACATTTTATTGGCCAAAGTGATTGTTGATGTTGAGGCCATAATTGCTCAATGTGCTACTTGTCAAAAGCAAAGGCAGCCTTTCATCAAGGTTTTTTACTCCATTGCCAGTGCCAGAGGGACCTTGGGAGGATGTTTCTATGGATTTCATTGTAGGGTTCCAAGAGACACAGGGGAAAGGATGCAATTTGGTAGTGGTTGATAGATTTTCAAAGATGGCTCATTTTACACCATGTCACAAGACAGATGATGCTATGAGTGTGGCGGATTTGTATTTTCGAGACATCACAAGGTTACATGGGGTTCCAAAGACTATTGTAAGTGATAGAGACACAAAGTTTATGAGCTACTTTTGGAAGTCACTTTGGAGACTAATAGGTACGAAACTTTTGTTTAGCACATCTTATCATCCTCAAACAGATGGTCAACAGAGGTCACTAATCGAACACTAGGAGTTTTGTTGCGTGGTTTGGTTAGTAAGACACAAAAAGATTGGGATTTGAAGCTTGCTCATGCTGAATTTGCTTATAATAGGTCACCTACTTATGCTACTAAGCACTCACCTTTCGAGATGTCTATGGAGTTAATCCTAAGTTACCAATTGATTTTGTAAGTATTCCTAAAGGGGAGTTGGTACACAAGGATGCCAAGACTAAGGTTGAGTACATGCAAAAACTTCATGCAGAAGTAAGGGCTCGAATTGAGAAGGTTAATGATATTTACAAGCACGAGCAAACAAACATAAATCACAACATGTCTACAAAGAAGGGGATTTGGTTTGGTTACACTTGAGGAAGGAAAGATTTCCAAATCAAAGGAAGAATAAACTTATGCCTCGTTGTGATGGACCATTCAAGATCATTAGTAAAGTGGGGGATAATGCTTATAAATTGGAATTACCGGAGAATATGGAGTCCATGCTACTTTCAACATTGGTGATTTAGCTCCTTATGTTCTGATGATCAACTTCGAGGTTTGAGGACAAACTCTTTGAAGAAGAGGAGGATGATACGAATACATGAACAAAACTTCGAGGGTTTGGGTTTGATTGAAGGTGGAAAACAAGATACAACCTTGGGGGATTAGTGGCTTTGGAGACACAAGGCTTCTAGGGTTGGCGTAGGGTGGATTTTACGTGTGCATGGTGACATGCACAAGCTTATTTACGTAAATGTAAAGCAAGTATAGTTAGTAGTTTAGAAGTGTTGAGCTATATGGGTTTTCTTCCCACGTCATTTGATAGGGTTTTACCATATGGTGTTTTGTTATTTTCTTGATTAGTTTATGAGTCAAGGTTGATGGAATCAAGCATGGGAAACATAAAATGGAGGTTTCTTAATAAAGATTGAATCTTGAAGAGTTTCTTGAAGTTCTTGAAATCGCAAGTCCAACAAAAATCAACGGAAAATCAAGCAATTATATGGCGGGATTTTTGAAAGATTTTTGGAAGAGTGGGCAACGTTGTCAACACGGTTTTTCAAGTTGTTTGACTTGGTCAACCTTAGTTTGTTATCAGAAATATGGTGTTTAGATTGATTGCAAAATATCTAAGATTTAGACTAAAATCAGATTACAAATACTGTGCACATATGTGTATCCGGTTTTGATAAGATTTTCTTGTTATCCTAATCTTAGTTTGTTATACCATATATCTAAGGTAGTTAGGATATGTTTAGGATTCTGAAATATTGTGTGACATGTTTAGCTATAAATAGGATGTAAAATACATCAATAAAATTCAGATTAGCTTGATTGAAAAACATAAGTTTTCCGGTTTTTATTGTTTCACGAAGAAAACAAAAACTTGAGAGTTTCTTGTGAGAAATTCGATTAAGTGAGTGGTGCTTTGTGCTTTATCTCACGTGAGGATAGTTCTTAGGATTTGAGGGTGCGTTGCTTTAATCAAATTCTACTAATTATTCGCCTTAGAAGTTCAGATTTGTGGTGCGTGGCTTTATCAAATTTGAAGTCTAAGTTTCCTTTGTGTGAGTGGCGTTTGTCTATAACAAAATTCACATCATTCTTCACTAGAACTGGTGTCATATTCATGCCAAGGCTTGCGTGCACTCCTGCTGATGTTTTCATCACTTGAACTTGCATCACTTTCATCAATTGCGTGACCCTTTTTCTTGTTTTTCGAACTGCTTGATACAAGATTCATTACTTCTCCAACATGGTTCGCAGTTCTCTAATTTCATTTCCCTTCGAATCTCTCTGGCTTAGTTCTAAGGACAATCCTTTTTAAAAAGTTGGAGGAACTTCACCGTCACCACTTGCCATAGTAAGTTTTTAATTAATTAATTGATGAGCACTTCAGTATAAGAGACCTCTCAACGAGAGCACCAAATGTGACGTGAATTTTCGTGTAAACAAAAACTCACAAGGGTATAAACTAAAATTTCGAATCTATAAAGACCAAGTCACCAAGATTCTTAATTTTAGGTTGATCAATTAGTCCTTTGAATAAAGCCTAAGCACCCTCAAAGCTACTAATTAAATGACAAGAGTATAAAGAAATTAATCACCAACTCTTTGAATTTTCGGATTTTTTGTTTTCAAGTAAACAAACAAACTTTTATTCAACTCCAACTTAATTTATCACATCCTAATGTTGAGATTATTTATAGGTATAATCAACAACAAAATCCTAATAGAAATAGACTAAAAATCACGCCTAAGACTAGGAAATTCTAAGAAATTCGTCCCCTTCAACACACACACACACAAAATAAGTATGCCACCTCATCATCCAACTTGAACTTGATCTTATCTTGTCAAACAAACTCTAACTAACTAACAAATCAAGAAAATATCCTAACAACTTATCTAAATAACTAATTAACAATATAATCATCGGATTTTAAGATAAAATTACAAAATTACTTGCTGCCCAAGAACTTGGAAAAACGCCCAAAAACACGCTTCAAGAAACCATTCCTTTTGTGTGCAATTTTCAAGATTCCTTCAAGAACTTCAAGAAATGCTTCAAGATACAATCTTTTAATCAAGAAACCTTCAAGAATCTTTCCTCCACGTATTTTAGCATAATTATGATGATCAAGATTCACCAAGAATTAAAAGACTCAAAGCCAAAAATGAGAAAATCCCTGTGGGAAAAAAACTCATAGGCAAGAAAACATCTTGTTCCCCAAATCCACTATTCTTGCCTTGATTTGCGTGCCATATTGTTGACATGTGACCATGCACACGCAAATTCCTACCCTCGATGCACCCATATGGTTGATATCTCCACAAGCAATTATTTCACCTATGGTTGCATCCTTACCATTGTCAATATTGATATTATCACCATTGATATCACCACCTTCGAAGTTGTTTGCACATTGAGTAATCTGATCACTGTCAATCTTGTCACTGGTGCTTGCATCACCTAGGTTTGCATGCACTTCTTCCTAAATCTTCATCACTAGCGCTTGAATTAGATTCCTCAATTTCGTGGCTCTTCTTGTTAGTTGTCGATCTCCCTGACACAAAATTCATTACTTCCTCTAGCATGGTTGGTAATTCTCTTATCCCATTGTCTCTCTTGATATTCTTAGCTTGTTCTAGGGACAATCCTCTTTGAAAATTTGCAGGAACTCCTTCACCTCCACCTTCCATAGTAATTTTGGTAAAAGTAATTGATAGATTCACAAGCACTTGAGACTAACGTTCGCTCAACGAGAGTACCAAATTTGATGTGAATTTTCTTATGAATTTAAAAACTCACAAAGATTAACTAAATTTTTGAATTCCTAAAGGCCAAGCCACCAAAATTCTTCAATTTAGGTTGATTAACTAGTCTTTGATTAAAGCCTAAGCACCCTCAAAGCCCACTAATTAGTCTCACAAGAGTATAAAGGAATAACCACCAACTAAACAAAAATATCGGTTGCTTTAGAGTAAACAAACTTTTTCTATTAACTCAAACTTATTTTTACAAGCTAATGTTGAGAATATTTATAGAAATAATCATTAACAAAATCCTAACTAAAAAACACGCACAAAACAAAGGGAATTCGTCCCACACACACACACAAGATAAGGATGCCACATCATCATTGCATCTTGATCTTATCTTGCTAACAAACTCTAACAAACTTATTTAAACAAGAAAATATCCTGACAAACTTCTTAACAACCTAAAAAATAAGATAATCAATAAATTACAACCAGAAATACATAAAAAATTAAAGAACCTAAAACCTTAGGAAATCGTAAAAATTTCCGCCTAAGAAATGTTCTTCAATTTTTGCGCATTTTCAAGACTTTGACTCAAATCATCAAAAAAACCTTTCAAGATCCAATTTTTTAATCAAGAAACCTTCAAGAAGTCATTTCTCATGTCCTTAACAGGACTCGCCAAGAACTAAAAGACTCAATGCCTGAAATGTGAAAAACCCTAGCAAATGCAGTGGGAAAAAACCCATAGGCAAAAACCATCTTGTTCCCCAAAATCCACCATTCATTCCTTGATTTGCGTGCCACCCTAGGTGTATCTGATCATACACACGCAAATCCTATCCTTGATGCATCCATATAGCTTGTATCCCCATATGTTATTAATTCACCTATGGTTGCATCCTTGCCATGACATCCAAACCTTCGAAGTTGATTGCATCTTTGTTAATTGATGTGAATTTTGTTATAAACAAACGCCACTCACACAAAGAAACTTAGACTTCAAATTTGATAAAGCCACGCACCACAAATCTGAACTTCTAAGGCGAATAATTGGTAGAATTTGATTAAAGCAAAGCACCCTCAAATCCTAAGAACTATCCTCACGTGAGATAAAGCAAAAGCACCACTCACTCAATCGAATTTCTCACAAGAAACTCCCAAAAATTGTTTACTTCGTGAAACAAAAGAAAACCGGAAAACTTATGTTTTTCAATCAAGCTAATCTGAATTTTATTGATGTATTTTACATCCTATTTATAGGCTAAACATATCACATAATATTTCAGAAATCTAAACATATCCTAACTACCTTAGATATATGGTATAACAAACTAAGATTAGGATAACAAGAAAATCTTAACAAACCGGATACATATCTTTGCACCATATATTTTGTAATCTGATTTCTAGTCTAAATCTTAGATATTTTGCAAATCAAATCTAGCCACCATATATCCGAATAACAACCCTAGGTTGACCAAGTCAAACAACACAAAATCCCGCGTTGACAACGTTGCCCACAACTTCAAAAATCTTTCAAAAATCCCGCCATATGCATTGCGTTGATTCTCGTTGATTTTTGTTGGACTTCCGATTTCAAGAACTTCAAGAAACTCTTCAAGATTCAATCTTTATTTCAAGAAACCTCCATTTTTGTGTTTCTCATGCTTGATTCCATCAACCTTGACTCATAAACTAATCAAGAAAATAACAAAACACCATATGGTAAAACCCTATCAAATGACGTGGGAAGAAAACCCATATAGCTCAACACTTCTAAACTACTAACTATACTTGCTTTACATTTACGTGAATAAGCTTGTGCATGTCACCATGCACACGTAGAAATCCACCCTAGCCAACCCAAGAAGCCTCGTGTCTCCATAAGCCACTAACTCCCCCAAGGTTGCTTCTTGTTTTCCACCTTCAATCAAACCCAAACCCTCGAAGTTTTGCTCATTGATATGCGTATCATTAATCTTGTCATTGTTGATCAAATTGATTACATTGTCATTCTTGTTATTTGATGTGGATTTTAAGTGGTACTCGCAAATAACACCCAAAACTCACGAAAATATTCAATCTTAGTTATCAAATCCAAATAACTTTGATTGAATGCTAATTAGTTAAACCAATCCAGAGAATAATTAATTAGGATTCCAATAATGTATTTCAATCCAAAATAACAAAGCTAGTAACAAATATTGACGCATAAAATTGACGCAAACTTCGTATATGAATTTTTTTGTGAATCAAAACTTGATTAATTACATCCTATTGTTGAGACTATTTATAGGTATAATCAACAACAAAATCCTAACTAAATTCTACCTAAGAAACACGCACAAGATAGGCAAATAAATCCCACTTGTGTGCAACTTGCACAACAAACTAAAGATAAGATTGCCACATCATAATGCAACATACACTTTGATCTTTTCTTTCCTAACAAACTCTAACTAACTAACTAATCAAGAAATTATCCTAACAACTTGAATAAATAATTAATAAACAATATAATTATCAAAATATTGCCCAAAAATCACGGACACATAAGGAACCCAAGACTCCAAAAAATTCGTCCAATACTCGCCAAAGCCTTTGCGCCACTTTCAAGATTTTTCTTCGAAACTTCAAGAAACGCTTCAAGATTCAATCTTTTAATCAAGAAACTTTCAAGAAACTATTCTTCATGCTGGATTACATCAATCATGAATCATAGACTTACCAAGATATTCACAAAACACCATATGGAAAAACCCTACCAAGTGGAGTGGGAAAAAACCATAGGCTCAACAAACACACTTAGCCCTACCTTTCTTTTCTTGCATCCAAAGGCTATTATTCCTCTATGGGAACGTCCCATGAGAGTCTTGTAACCCATGTTTGCCTTCTATCCACATTCAAACCCATAGGATTAAGCATTAAGTTCACAGATTCGTCCACCTTGCTTGAATCCTCATTCAAATTCACATCATTATCAATGCTTGCATCATCCTACCCTTCTTCAAAAGTGTTTGACCTCAAACTTCGAAGTTGCTCATTAGAAATGTATGGAGATAAATCACCTATATGGAAAGTAGCATGGACTCCATTATCTCCTAGTAACTCAAGCTGATAAGCATTATCACCAACTTTTTTCAAAATTTTGAATGGTCCATCACACCTAGGCATCAAGTTATTTTTCCTCTGATTAGAAAATCGTTCCTTCCTGAGATGTAACCAAACCAAATCACCGTCCAGGTATTGACATTGTCTCCTGTGCTTATTTGCGCGAGTTTCATACTGGTCATTCACCTTTTCAATTCTTGCTCTGACATGGGCATGTAATTTCTGCATATATTGAATTTTATCCAAAGCAGTCTTATGAACCAACTCACCTTTAGGAACATAAATGAAATCAATTGGCAACTTGGGATTGACTCCATAAATAACTTCAAAGGGTGAATGTGTAGTTGCATAAGTAGGTGATTTGTTATAAGCGAACTCAGCATGCACCAATTTTAAGTCCTAATCTTTCTAAGTTTTGCTTACCAATCCACGCAGTAATACTCCTAGAGTCCTGTTTGTTACCTCAGTCTGCCCATCAGTTTGTGGATGAAAGGAAGTACTAAAAAGCAATTTGGTTCCAACCAGCTTCCACATTGATTTCCAAAAATAACTCATGAATTTTGAATCTCTGTCACTGACAATGGTTTTAGGTATCCCATTGAATCATATTACATCCCTAAAATATAGCTCTGCAACATTTACAACATCAGTCTTATGGCAAGGTGTGAAATGTGCCATCTTCGAAAATCTGTCCACCACTACCATAATGGAGTCCTTATTTCGAGCAGTTCTAGGTAGACCAACAATGAAATCCATTGATACATCATCCTAGGGACAATCAGGAACTGGTAATCGTGTATATAGACCCTGATGAAATGTTGCCTGTGCCTTCTGACATATAGCACATTGAGATATCACAGTTTCCACATCTCCAATCATCTTAGGCTAATAAAAATGTTCTTGCAGCATGCTCAATGATTTAGCAATTCCAAAATGCCCTACAAGACCCCCTCCATGCGCCTCTCTTGATTAGGAAGCAAATTCAAGCATTGATGAGAAGGAGTTGATTCTAAGTAGTTCTGAGATTCAAGGGGTTCGTGATGCAAGCACTAGTGACAAGATTGACAGTGATTAGATTACTCAATGTGCAAACAACTTCGAAGGTGGGGATGCCTATGGTAAGGATGCAACCATTGGTGAATTAGTTGCTTATGGAAATATCAACCATATGGGTGCATCCAGGGTAGGGATTTGTGTGTGCATGGTCACATGTCAATAATATGGCACCCAAACCAAGGCAAGAATGGTGGATTTGGGAAACAAGATGGTTTTTGCCTATGAGATTTTTCCCACAGGGTTTTTCTCATTTTTGGCATTGAGTCTTTCAATTCTTGGTGAGTCATGATCATCATAATTATGCTAAAATGCATGGAAAACAGATTCTTGAAGGTTTCTTGAAGTTCTTGAAGGTTCTTGAAAATTGACGCAAAAATGGACGTTACTTGGGGCGTGTATTTTGCGATTTTTCCAAGATCTTGGGCAGCAAAGTATTCTTGTAATTTTTAGCTTAAAATCTGATGATTTTCTTGTTAATTAGTTATTTAGATAAGTGGTTAGGATATTTTCTTGATTTGGTAGTTAGTTAGAGTTTGTTACACAAGATAAGATCAAGTGCAAGTTGCATGATGAGGTGGCATGCTTATCTTTATCTTGTTTTGTGTGTGTGTGTGTTGTAAGGGACGAAATTCCTAGTCTTAGGCATGTTTCTTTGGTCTATTTTAGTTAGGATTTTGTTGTTGATTATACCTATAAATAATCTCAACATTAGGATGTAATTAATTAAGTTGGATTTGAATAAAAAAAAGTTGTTTGTTTACTTGAAAACAAAAATCCGAAATTTAAGAGTTGGTGATTGAATTCTTTATACTCTTGTGATTGAATTAGTAGCTTTGAAGGTGCTTAGGCTTTAATCAAAGGACTAATTGATCAACCTAAAATTAAGTATCTTGGTGATTGGGTCTTTATAGATTCGAAATTTTAGTATATCCCTTTGTGAGTTTTTGTTCACACGAAAATTCTCATCAAATTTGGTGCTCTCGCTGAGAGGTCTTTTATACTCAAGTGCTCATTAATTAATCAAAACACTTGAAACAACATTGCTATGGCAAGTGATGATGACGAAGTTCCTGCATATTTTGAAAGAGGATTGTCCGTAGAACAAGATAGAGAAATCAGAAGGGACAATGAAATTAGAGAATTGTGAACCATGTTGGAAAAAGTAATGAATTTTGTATCAGGAAGTTCGAAAAACAAGAAAATGGGTCATGCAATTGATGAAAGTGACGGAAGTTCAAGTGATGAAAATACAAGCAGGAGTGCACGCAAGCCTAAGCGTGAATATGACACCAGTTCAAGTGAAGAAGATAACCGAAACAAGCATAGGAGGCATGACAAACAGAAGGATGATGATCGTAGGTTAAAGTTGGACGTTCTTGAGATCAACGGCAGTTTAGATCCAGAAATTTTCCTTGATTGGTTGAGGAGAACCGAAAGGATTTTTAATTACAAGGAGTATGATGATAATAAAGCCTTTAGAGTGGCAGAATTAAAACTAACATCTTATGCTAGTTTGTGGTATGAAGGATTACAAAGAAAACGCAAAAAAGAAGGAAGATAAAAAATTTATTCTTGGCGCAAATTGAAAAGGGAATTGAGAACAAATTTAAACCACATGAATATGAACAGAACAATTTCCATTATCTGCACACCCTGAAACAAGGAGAGAAAAGTGTTGAGGAGTATATCAATGCTTTCGAAAAATTGCTGATATTGTTTGATCTAGAAGAAAAGGAAGATCTGTGATGAGATCTATGATGAGATCTGTAAAGTGGCACTCAGGGTAGAAAACACATGGGAATTCAAAGAAGCCAAAAGCATTCTTTAAATCCTATGAGTCCAAGAAAGAAGTGGTGTATTCCCAACCAGCTAGTGCTAAACCTAAATTCGACAATGATAAAAGGGCAGCCACTCCAATCAAACCACTGACAATCCCTGAAGACAACAGGAAGTGTTTTAAATGTCAAGGAGTAGGACACATACAAAAAAATTGCCCAAACTCCAGAGTAATCACTGCTAGGGAAGCAAAGGAAATCGAAGATGCCTACTTAGATGTTCTTCTTGAAGAAGGGGAGGACGAAGATATTGATTCCCAAGAAGAACAAAGCAGCAATGATACGGAAGAAGTGGAGGCAGGAACACAAGGTCAAGCATTGGTCCTCATGAGGGTTCTTTAGTCTAAACCTACGCCAATTGAAGAGAACCAGAGGGACAAAATTTTCGTGACCAGGTGTAATGTACAGGGCAGGTTGTGTGATGTGATAATTGACAGTGGCAGCCGTACTAATGTGGTCTCTACCCTATTGATTCAGAAATTGAATCACCCCACATACAATCACCTTCAACCTTACAAGTTACATTTGCTAAGCAACACCAATGATGTCAAAGTTACTAAGCAAGCCCTAATAAATTTCAAGATTGGTAAATTTGAGGATTCTATGATATGTGATGTTTTTTTGATGTGAATTTTCGTGTAAACAAAAACTCACAAGGGAATAGACTAAAATTTCAAACTTATAAAGACCCAGTCACCAAGATTCTCAATTTTAGATTGATCAATTTGTCCTTTCATTAAAGCCTAAGAACTCTCAAAGCTACTAATTAAATCACAAGAGTATAAAGAATTTAATCACCAACTCTCAAAGTTCGACATTTTGTTTTCAAGTAAACAAACAAACTTTTTTTTATTCAACTCCAACTTAATTTTAAATTACAAACTAATGTTGAGACTATTTATAGATATAATTATCAACAAAATCCTAACTAAAAACAATAAAACACACGCACAAAACAAGATAAACACACCCCTAATGACTCACAAATGACTCACAAGATAAGATTGCCACATCATCACTGCATCTTGATCTTATCTTGCTAACAAACTCTAACAAACTTTATCTAATCAAGAAAATATCCTAACAAATTTCTAAAAAACAAACAAACAAAATTATGAAAATAAAAATCACAAAAAACACTAAACACGTCCTAAAAACGTATCCTAACTATACTTTGACTCTAGATAAAAGAAATCTAACTAAAAACTGATTTCCAGTTTGATAGCCGAGCAGAAATCTAACTCAATAAGCTTTCCAACGCATATTCACACGCCTTCTAACTCAAAGCCAACTGTCAATGAAAAATCTTCAAAGTCAGACATACTGCACTACTCCGAACTGAAATTTTATCTTTAGAAGCTTCAACAAACATCCTAGATTGAATCTTTTAATCAAGAAACTTTCAAAAACGTGATCCTCCATCATTGTAGACCAAGTATAAATGTATTGCTATTCACACTTGTATCATCCTCCCCTTTTTCAAAAAAAAAAAGCATGCCCCAAGTTTTAGCATCCACACAACCATCCATATTCGACGAACGAGTGATCTATGTTTGATTCCAAATCTAAAGTCACCTAGCAAGCACATAATTAGAAACAACCATAACACGCTATCATCAATTGAAAATTTGTTTAACTGCAACGAAATCCTTGAGACTCGTTTATGATTCTTCAAATCAATAGCAAATCCATCTTTCGAAATCCCTTGAAAACCAAGGACAAAATCATGTTTTAGGCTTCTAGACTCAAAAAGTTGGACACCAACACAAATCATTGAAAGATCCAAACTCTTAGGTTTTGTATCAACCATCTCTTCAACTTGATTTAGGATAACTTGATCTTCTACCATAAGTTCTTCCATTGCATCAAAACTAATATCAATATCAATCTTTGATTCATCATTGGTCACATTATCCATGGATTCAATCCTTTCCTCATTGATTGTGATCAATAATGGTTGATTATCAACGTCGGTTAGTGTGTTGTTACGCTCTTCGGCATATTTAATTCGTTGGAGTATAAGCTTGAAATCTTTAAGATCCTCCTTCAACTTATTCATAGTATTGCTTTGTTTTATACGTGCACGTCGAAGATCATCCCAAGAAACTTTCATAATTTCATGTTTTATATCCCTTTCCATCTTCTAAAACTGTGCAGAATTTAGAAAGTACGAAGACCAAAACCCCACGTAAACAACTCGTATAAGGCTGAATTTTTGTGGAGTTGTTACTCAATATGTTTTTAACACTCGACCAAAATTTAATGCATATATTCCAATCCAATTGATCGTAGTTGAATTTCTACGCTAGCTACTCAAAACTGTTCCGATTTGTACCACTTTTGTAACGAAGGAGATATCGCAATTTCAATCTGACCCTCGAAACTGATTTTTCTCACACGATTTTCCGATTTTGCTTACTTCCCTTTTTCGGTCACTTTTTACACCACAAAACTTGAACGAATCTTCAATGAAGAACTGAAAACAATAACAAGTCTTGAGGTTTAACGACCCTTCTCAACGAGAGCACCAAATTTGATGTGAATATTCGTGTAAACAAAAACTCACAAGGGAATAGACTAAAATTTCGAACCTATAAAGACCTAGTCGCCAAGATTCTCAATTTTAGGTTGATCAATTAGTCCTTTGATTAAAGCCTAAGCACCTTCAAAGCTACTAATTAAATCACCAGAGTATAAAGAATTTAATCACCAACTCTCAAATTTTAAAATTTTGTTTTCAAGTAAACAAACAAACATTTTTTATTCAACTCCAACTTAATTTTAAATTACAAACTAATGTTGAGACTATTTATAGGTATAATCATCAACAAAATCCTAACTGAAAACAATAAAACACACACACAAAAAAAAAGATAAACACACCTATAATGACTCAAAAATGACTCACAAGATAAGATTGCCACATCATCACTGCATCTTAATCTTATCTTGCTAACAAACTCTAACAAACTTTATCTAATCAAGAAAATATCCTAATAAACTTTCTAAAAAACTAACAAACAAAATTATGAAAATAAAAATCACAAAAAAATACTGAATTCCAGTTTGGTAGCCAAGCAGAAAAATGGATATAACATTGTCTTTCGTATTTTTCTGAATTTTTGAAATATTTTCCCCTGAAAGTAGATTCAATAAGCTTTCCAACGCATACTCACACGCCTTCTAACTCAAAGCCAGCTGTCAATGAAAAATCTTCAAAGTCAGATATACTGCACTACTCCGAACTGAAATTTTATCTTTAGAAGCTTCAAGAAATGTCCTAGATTGAATCTTTTAATCAAGAAACTTTCAAGAACGTGATCCTCCATCAGTGTAGACCAAGTATAAATGTATTGGTATTCACACTTGTATCATCTGTCCAATGGATACTTGTCATATATTGCTTGGTAGACCGTGGCAAAATGATCGATTTTTGAAGTACGATGGAAGAACCAATGTCTACATCATCAGGAAACAGGAAACTGACAAGCCAATTGCTTTGAAACCTCTAAAAGTGGCGCAAAACAAGAAGCAATTGAATGTGGAAAATAAAAAGGGAGTGTTTTTGACTAATCCTAAGGAATTGGAGAGGGAACTGACTGATTGCCAGCAAGTATTTCTGTTGATGGCCAAAGATGTGAGAGTTGAAACATCTGCAATACCTAAAATTCTTCAACCATTATTGAAGGAATTTGAAGATGTATTTCCAAATGACTTACCACCAGGTTTACCTCCCAATAGGGGCATTGAACACCTGATTGACTTAATCCCTAGTGCTCAGATTCCTAATAAACCAGCATATAGATGTAATCCTGAGGAGACTAAGGAGATACAACGGCAGATTGAAGAGTTGACGCAGAGGGGATACGTGAAGGAGAGCATGAGTCCTTGTGCTGTACCAACACTGATTGTTCCAAAGAAACACGGATCCTGGCGCATGTGTATTAATTCTAGAGCTGTAATAAACATCACAATCAAGTACAGATGTCCAATTCCTAGGTTGGACGATCTACTGGACAAATTGTATGGTTCACAAGTGTTTTCCAAGATTGATTTGAGAAGTGGATACCATCAGATACGTATGAGGGAAGGGGATGAATGGAAAACAACCTTCAAAACTAAACTAGGTTTCTATGAGTGGTTATTCATGCCTTTTGGACTCACCAACGCCCCTAGCACGTTTATGAGACTTATGAACGAAGTTTTGAAGCCACATTTGGGTAAATTTGTTGTTGTGTACTTAGATGATATACTGATTTATAGCAGAAGCACTAGAGATCATCTACAGCATCTAAGATAAGTTTTTGAGACTTTGAGACAACAAAAGCTGTACGGAAAACTGGGAAAGTGTTATTTTATGGTGCAGAGTGTGACGTTTCTGCGTTATGTAGTGTCAAAAGATGGGGTTTCAGTTGATCAATCCAAAGTTGATGCAATTAAGTCCTAGCCAACACCCACCAACGTGACTAAAGTACGGTCTTTCCATGGTTTAGCTTCCTTCTATTGAAGGTTTGTCAAAAATTTTCTCATCCATCATTGCTCCTATGACTGAATGCATTATAAAGGATAAAAAATTTGAATGGACAAAAAAGGCGCAGATTGCATTTGAAAAGATCAAGAATATGTTATACCACACACCTATTGTGACATTGCCTGATTTCTCAAAACCTTTTGAAGGAGAAACAGATGGAAGCAATGTAAGAACGAATTGGAGCAGTTTTGGTGCAGGGTAAAAGGCAAATTGCTTATTTCAGTGAAAAATTGAATGGAGACAGGTTGAATTATTCAACTTATGATAAGGAATTTTATGCAATTGTTAGGGCTCTGGATCATTGGAGTCATTATTTGAGACCTAACCATTTCATCTTGCATTCTGGTCATGAAGCACTGATACATATCAATGGTCAGCAGAAACTGAATCCTAGCTATCCCAGATGGGTTGAGTTCCTTCAATCCTTTAATTTTTCATCTAAATATAAGGATGGAAAGTCTAATGTGGTGGCAGATGCACTTTCCAGAAGATATGTGTTGATGATGTGGATTTTTAGTAGTATTCGCAAATACAGCCTCAAATTCACGTTTTGTTTATCAATTAAACTCTCCACTCCTGGATTAAATTAATTGAAGGCTAATTAATCAATAAACTCCTATAATTAATTAACTAGGATCTAAATTTGTTTATCACTCTTGACTCCCAAATTTATGATAGAAAATCGAACAAAGTTTAATCACTAAACTTGCGCAATTTTTACGAAAATATTGAATTTAAATTTCAATGTGTAACAATTAATTAATTACATCCTAATGTTGAGATTATTTATAGGTATGATCAATAACAAAATTGTAACTAGAAACAACAAAGAAAACACGCACAAACTAGGGAAATTCGTCCCTTTACAAGACACACACACACACACACACACACACACTCAACAAGATAAGTATGCCACCTCATCACTGCATCTTGATCTCATCTTATCTAACAAACTCTAACAAACTAATCTATTCAAGAAAATATCCTAACAACCTAACTAAATAATTAATAAATAAGATAATCATCAGAAATTATCCTAAAAATCACGAAAAGTACTTGTTGCCCAGGATTGCCAAAAATCATCAAAATACACGCCCCTTGTTGTTTGTCCATTTTGTGCAATTTTCAAGAATCTTCAAGAACTTCAAGAAATGCTTCAAGATCCAATCTTATAATCAAGAAACCTTCAAGAAACCACTCTTCATGTCTTTTAGTATATTTATGATGAACAAGACTCCACAAGAACTAATAAAAATAATTTCCAAAATGAGAAAACCCTATCAAGTGAAATGAGAAAAAACTCATGGACCAAACCAACTTGTTCCCTATAACCAACGATGTGATCCATCCTTTGAGTGCATTAATAATAATTCATAGCTTATTTAATGACTCACTCCACCAATGACAAAGTATTAATGATCAACAGCCAATAGTGTTGGCTAGGAAGCCACCACCATCACTAGTCTCTACAGTGTTAATCGTATTCATTGTCACCCAAACCTGTGATTTTTCCTTATCAAGCCCAATAAGATTTATTTATAGGTTGATTGGCTCATCCACTATTGGTGTATCATCACAGATATTGAAATTCACATCATTCTCCCCTGGTTGAAAACAATTTGTCCTCAAATTCACGTCATCCCAACATGGAATAAGTGAATCACCACTTGTGCATTTTTTGATTTGCAATATAAGCCATATCCAAACATTGAAAAAACTGATTATGACAATCACCTTTTTGACCGTCATTGATTCTTGTTCATCAGGCAATTCATCCGGAAACACATCAGCAAATTCTTCTAGCAAAGGAGTGAGGCGTAAATCTGTTGATAATTTATTTGATGTTGCTTCCTTTACAAAGAGAATAAATGCAGGGTTCCCTTTCTCTACCTCCTCAAATTCGTTAGCAGAAAGGAATAGAGTTGTTTGAGTCTGGACTTTTCCTGTAGACGGAGTCAAAGGTAGGAGATTGATGCATTTCCTATCCTTTAAAACCGTATATACATTCGTTTCCTCATTATGTTGCACCTTTCTATCATATTGCCAGGGTCTTCCTAGGAGCAATTGGCTCGCAGTCATTGGCACAACATCACACCATAATTCATCATTGTACAGGCCAATGGTAAAATTTATCAGTGCTTGCTTCCTTACTTCAATTCCTTTAGTATCATCAAGCCAATTCAACTTATAAGGACTAGTATGGTCTCTCTATGTCAATTTTAACCTCTTCACCAGATCTTTGGATGCTACATTAGTGCAGGATCCACTGTCAATGATCAAATTGCAAAGGTTTCGCAGACACTATGAAATACACTATCCCTCTTAGTTGCATGTGGTTCCACAGTTGTATGTAATGCTCTCCTAACCATAAAGGTTTCGCCACCTTGAGTCAATGGAGGTTGATTCACAGTTTCTAGGGTGTCATCATCAGAATCCTTCCCACCCTGGTTTTGAATGATGTCCTCATCATCTTCGACCACAATGTGTTAAATTCCATCCTCAATGGCCCATAATTTGGCGTGTTCCATTGTTATGGTGCATTTGGATGTACAACCAGAACCAATGTGACCTAAGCCTTGTCATTTAAAATATCTCCTGCGATCTTCATATTCGGCTTTAGAAACCACTTTCTTTGGTTTGTCTCTAGAAGAGCTCGGTGTTGCAGATGTTTGTAATGTTTGTGGTAATTGATTTGCTTTGGCATTAGTATGCTGAGGAGTGTAGGGTGATTTACTAGTGGTAGGCACGAAATTTTGTGTGGAATCTCCCTTCATACGCTTTTCCACTTTTAAAGCCAACTTGCATAGATCATCAAAGGTATGATATTGAGCCAGATCAAGTTCCTTATCAATATTTCTGTTCAACCCCTTAAAAAATCTCGCCATTTTCATGTGTTCCATTTTCAGATTAATTTCATTGAAGGCTAATTAATAATACACTCCTGTAATTTGTTAACTAGGATCTAAATTTGTTAATCACTCTTGACTCACAAATTTATGATAGAAAATCGAACAAAGTTTAATCACTAAACTTGCGTAATTTTTACAAAAATATTGAATTGAAATTTCAATGTGTAAAACTTAAATAATTACATCCTAATGTTGAGATTATTTATAGGTATAATCAATAACAAAATCCTAACTAGAAACAACAAAGAAAACACGCAAAAACTAGGGAAATTCGTCCCTTTACAAGACACACACACACACACACTCAACAAGATAAGTATGCCACCTCATCACTACATCTTGATCTCATCTTATCTAACAAACTCTTACAAACTAATCTAACCAAGAAAATATCCTAACAACCTAACTAAATAATTAATAAACAAGATAATCATCAGAAATTATCCTAAAAATCACGAAAAATACTTGTTGCCCAAGATTGCCAAAAATCGTCAAAATACACGCCCCTTGTTGTTCGTCCATTTTGCGCAATTTTCATGAATCTTTAAGAACTTCAAGAAATGCTTCGAGATCCAATATTTTTATCAAGAAACCTTCAAGAAACCACTGTTCATTTCTTTTAGTATATTTATAATGATCAAAACTCCACAAGACGTAATAATAATAATGTCCAAAATGAGAAAACCCTATCAAGTGAAATGGGAAAAAACTCATGGACTAAACCAACTTTTTCTCTATAACCACCACTGTGATCCATCCTGTGAGTGCTTTAACAATAATTCATAGCTTATTTAATGACTCACTCTACCAGTCACAAAGTATTCATGAGCAATAGCCAATAGTACTGGCTAGTAAGGCACCACCATCACTAGTGTCTACAGTGTCAGCCATAATCATTGTCACCCAAACCTGTGATTTTTCTTTATCAAACCCAATAGAATTTATTAATAGGTTGATTGGCTCATCTAGTATTGGTGTATCATCACAGATATTCAAATACACATCAAATTGATGTGGATTTGTAGTAGTATTCGCAAATACAACCTCAAATTCACGTTTTGTTTATCAATTAAACTCTCCACTCCTGGATTAATTTAATTGAAGGCTAATAAATCAATACACTCTTGTCATTAATTAACTAGGATCTAAATTTGTTTATCACGCTTGACTCACAAATTTACGTTAGAAAAACGAACAAAGTTTAATCACTAAACTTGCGCAATTTTTACGAAAATATTGAATTGAAATTTCAATGTGTAAAACTTAATTAATTAGATCCTAATTTTTAGATTATTTATAGGTATAATCAACAACAAAATCCTAACTAGAAACAACAAAGAAAACACACACAAACTGTGGAAATTCGTCTCTTTACAAGACACACACACACACACTAAACAAGATAAGTAAGCCACCTCATCACTGCATCCTGATCTTATCTTATCTAACAAACTATAACAAACTAATCTAATCAAGAAAATATCCTAACAACATAACTAAATAATTAATAAACATAATAATCATCAGAAATTATACTAAAAATCACAAAAAATACTTGTTACCCAAGATTGCCAAAAATTGTCAAAATACACGCCCCTTGTTGTTCGTCCATTTTGCGCAATTTTCAAGAATCTTCAAGAACTTCAAGAAATGCTTCAAGATCCAATCTTGTAATCAAGAAATCTTCAAGAAACCACTCTTAATGTCTTTTAGTATATTTATGATGATCAAGACTCCATAAGAACTAATAATAATGTCCAAAATGAGAAAACCCTATCAAGTGAAATGGGAAAAAACTCATGGACCAAACCAACTTGTTCCCTATAACCACCACTGTGATCCATCCTGTGAGTGCACTAACAATAATTCGTAGATTATTTAATGACTCACTCCACCAGTGACATTGTATTAATGATCAATAGCCAATATTGTTGGCTAGGAAGCCACCACCATCACTAGTCTCTACAGTGTTAGCCATAATCATTGTCACCCAAACCTGTGATTTATCCTTATCAAACCCTATAAGATTTATTAATAGGTTGATTGGCTCATCCACTACTATTGGTGTATTATCATAGATATTCAAATTCACATCATTTGATTAGTGTCCTAAATTGCAAGCTGTTGGTTTAGAACATATCAAGACATATTATGAATCTGATGTAGAATTGGGTCCTATAATGCAGCAACTGGGAAATGGAGTAGCGGGATCCTATGTTTTACATGATGGGTTCCTATTTAAAGGGAAATGGAGTAGCTTATCAAGAGAATTATTGGTCAGAGAGGCACATGGAGGAGGTCTTATAGGGCATTTTGGAATTGCTAAAACACTGAGCATGCTGCAAGAACATATTTATTGGCCTAAGATGATTAGAGATGTGGAAGCTGTAATTTCTCAATGTGCTATATGTCAGAAGGCTAAAGCAACTTTTCATCAAGGGTTATACACACCATTACCGGTTCCGGATAGTCCCTAGGAAGATGTCTCAATGGATTTCATTGTTGGGCTATCTAGGACTGCACGAAATAAGGATTCAATCATGGTGGTGGTGGACAGATTTTCGAAGATGGCACACTTTACTCCTTGTCATAAGACTGACGATGCTGTTAATGTTGCAGAGCTATACTTTAGGGATATCATTTGCAAGAGATTCCTAAAACAATTATCAGTGAAAGGGTTTCGAAATTTATGAGCTATTTTTGGAAATCACTATGGAAGCTGGTCGGTACCAAGTTACGTTTTAGTACTTCCTATCATCCACAAACTGATGGGCTGACTGAAGTGATGATCAACACCTTCGGAGGTATTATTGCGTGGATTGGTAAGCAAAACTCAGAAGGATTGGGATTTGAAACTGGCGCATGCTGAGTTTGCCTACAACAGATCACCTATTTATGCAACCAAACATTTACCTTTTGAAGTGGTTTATGGAATCAACCCTAAGTTGCCAGTTGATTTCATTTGTGTTCCTAAAGGTCAGTTGATTCATAAAACTGCTTTAGACAAAATTAAATATATTCAGAAACTACATGGATAGGTCAGAGCAAGAATTGAAAAGGTGAATGATCAATATAAGAAGTAAGCCAATAAGCACAGGAACCCACACAAATTTCAAGAAGGAGATTTGGTTTGGTTACATCTCAGGATGGAAAGGTTTCCTAATCACAGGAAAAATAAATTGATGCCTAGATGTGACGGACCATTCAAAATTTTGAAGAAAGTTGGTGATAATGCTTATTAACTTGAGCTACCAGGAGAATATGGGGTTCATGCTACTTTTAATATTGGTGATTTATCTCCATATATACCTGATGAACAACTTCGAAGTTTGAGGTCAAACTCTTTTGAAAAAGGGGAGGATGATGCAAGCACCAGTGACAAGATTGTCAGTGATCAGATTACTCAATGTGCAAACAACTTCGAAGGTGGGGATGCCAGTGGCAAGGATGCAACCATTGGTGAATTAGTTGCTTATGGAAATATCAACCATATGGGTGCATATGGATAGGGTTTAGACTGAAGAACCCTCCTAAGGACCAATGCCTGACCTTGTGTTTCTGTCTCCACTTCTTCCATATCATTGCTACTTTGTTCTTCTTGGGAATCAATATCTTCGTCCTCCCCTTCTTCAAGAAGAACATCTAAGTAGGCATCTTTGATTTCCTTTGCTTCCCTGGTAGTGATTACTCTAGAGTTTGTGCAATTTCTTTGTATGGGTCGTACTCCTTGACACTTAAAACACTTCCTGTTGTCTTCAAGGATTGTCAGTGGTTTGTTTGGAATGGCGGCCCTTTTATCATTGTCGAATTTAGGTTTAGCACTAGCTGGTTGGGAGTAAACCACTTCCTTCTTGGACTCATAGGATTTAAAGAATGTTTTTGGCTTCTTTGATTTTCCATGTTTTTCCACCTTGAGTGCCACTTTACATATCTCATCATATGTCCAGTAGGGTTGCAATTCTACTTTTTCCCTAATGGATCCATCCAGTCCTACCACAAACCGAGCAACTTTGTGATCTTCCTTCTCTTTTAGATCACACAATATCATCAATTTTTCAAAAGCATTGATATATTCTTCAACACTTTTCTGTCCTTGTTTCAGTGTACGCATCTTTAGGAAATTGTTCTGTTCATACTCATGTGGTACAATTTTTTTTCTCAATTCTCTCTTCAATTTGCGCCATGAACAAATTTTTGATCTTCCTTCATTTTTGCGTTTTCTTTGTAATCCTTCATACCACAAACTAGCATAAGATGTTAGTTTTAATTCTGCCACTCTGAAGGCCTTATGATCATCATACTCCTTGTAGTTGAAGATCCTTTCGGATCTCCTTAGCCAATCAAGGTAAATTTCTGGATCTAAACTTCCGTTGAACTCAGGAACGTCCAACTTTAAAATATGATCATCATCCTTTTGCTTGTCACGCCTCTTATGCCTGTTTCGGTCATCTTCTTCACTAGAACTTGTGTCATTGTCACGCTTAGGTTTGCGTGCACTCCTGCTTGTATTTTCATCACTAGAACTTGATTCAATTTCATCAATTGCGTGATTTTTCTTCTTGGTTTTAGAACTACCAGACACAAAATTCATCACTTCTTCTAGCATGGTGCGCAATTCTCTAATTTCGTTGTCCGTTCTGGTTTCTCTAGCCCGTTCTAAGGACAATCCTCTTTCAAAATTTGCAGGAACTTCGTCACCACCACTTGCCATAGCATTGTTGTTTCTAGTGTTTTGATTAATTAATGAGCACTTGAGTATAAAAGACCTCTCAATGAAAGCACCAAATTTAATGTGAATTTTCGTGTAAATAAAAACTCACAAGGGAATAGAACTAAATTTTCGAACCTATAAAGACCAAGTCACCAAGATTCTTAAATTTAGGTTGATCAAATAGTCCTTTGATTAAAGCCTAAGCACCCTCAAGCTAGTAATGAACCTGCAGAAGAGTATAAACAAATTAATCACTAACTATTGAATTTTCGGATTTTGTTTTCAAGTAAACAAACAAACTTTTATTCAACTCAAAACTTAATTAATTACAAACTAATGTTGAGATTATTTATAGGTATAATCGTCAACAAAATCCTACTGCAAATTAACTAAAATACACGTACAAAGCATAGGAAAATCGTCCCTCACACACTAACAAGATAAAGAAACGCATGCCACCTCATCATGCAACTTGCACTTGATCTTATCTTGTCTAACAAACTCTAACTAACTAACAAATGAAGAAAATATCCTAACAACTTATCTAAATAACTAATTAACAAGATAATCTGATGTGAATTTTGTTATAAACAAACGCCACTCACACAAGATAACTTAGAACACAAATTTGATAAAGCGACGCACCACAAATTCGAAATCCTAAGGCGAATAATTGTTTAGAATTTGATTAAAGCAAAGCACCCTCAAATCCTAAAAACTATCCTCATGTGAGATAAAGCTCAATAGCACCACTCACTCGTCGAATTCCTCACAAGAAATCCTCACAAAATTTGTTTTTACGTGAAACAATAAAACGGAAACAACTTGTGTTTTAATCACTCTAATCTCATTTTATTGAGGTACTTTACATCCTATTTATAGCTAAACATGTCACACAATATGTGAATATCCTAAAACAAATCCTAACTACCCTAGAATTAAGGTATAAACAAACCAACATTAGGATAACAAGAATCTACTCGAAACCGGATACAAGTCTTGCGCACCAAGCTTGTAATCTGATTTTCTAGCCTAAATCTTAGATATTTTGAGAAACAAATCTAAGGACAATATTATCAACCAACTAACTAAAGTTGACCAAGTCAAACAACACGGAAAACACGCCCAACAACGTTGCCCAATCGTTTCAAAAATCCCGTAATAATACCCGCTATATTTTCCTTTGATTTTTGATGGACTTCCATTTTCAAGAACTTCAAGAAACCTTTTGAGCTTCGATCTTTTTCCAGAAACCTCCATTTTCGTGTTCCCCATGCTTGATTCCACAACCATGACTCATAGACTTAATAAGAAAATCACAAACACCATATGGTAAAACCCTATCAAATAAGTGGGAAGAAACCCATATAGCTCAACATTCCTAAACTACTACACTTATTCTTGCTCGATTTTTACGTGAGGAAACTTGTGCATGTGTGTGATTTTGTTATAGACAAACGCCACTCACACAAAGGAAACTTAACTTCAAATTTGATAAAGCCACGCACCACAAATCTGAACTTCTAAGGCGAAAATTAGTAAATTTGATTAAAGCCACGCACCCTCAATCCTAAGAACTATCCTCACGTGAGATAAAGCACAAAGCACCACTCACTCAATTGAATTTCTCACAAGAAACTCTCAAATTTTGTTTTCTTCTTGTGAAACAATAAAAACCGGAAAACTTATGTTTTTCAATCACTCAAATCTGAATTTTATTGATGTATTTTACATCCTATTTATGCTAAACATATCACATAATATTTCAGAATCCTAAACATATCCTAACTACCTTAGATATATGTATACACAATCTAAGATTAGAATAACAAGATATCACCACAAACCGGATACAATCTTGCACACTATATTTTAATCTGATTTCTAGTCTAAATCTTAGATATTTTGAGAATCAAATCTAGCACCATATTTCCGAATAACAAACTAAGTTGACCAAGTCAAACAACTTGAAAAACGCCGTTGACAACGTTGCCCAATCCTTCAATCTTTCAAAAATCCCGCCATATAACTTGCTTTGATTCTCGTTGATTTTTGTTGGACTTCCGATTTCAAGAACTTCAAGAAACTCTTCAAGATTCAATCTTTATTTCAAGAAACCTTCATTTTTGTATTTCCCATGCTTGTTCCATCAACCTTGACTCATAAACTAATCAAGAAAATAACAAAACACCATATGGTAACCCTATCAAATGACGTGGAAAGAAACCCATTAGCTCAACACTTCTAAACTACTAACTATACTGCTTTGCATTTACTGTAAGCTTGTATGTCACATGCACACGTAAAATCCACCCTAGCCAACCCAAGAAGCCTTGTGTCTCCATAAGCCACTAACTCCCCCAAGGTTGCATCTTGTTTTCCACCTTCAATCAAACCCAAACCCTCGAAGTTTTGCTCATTGACATTCGTATCAGCATGTCACCATGCACACGTAAAAATTACCCTAGTCAACCCCAAGATCTCGTGTCTCCATAAGCCAGTTTTCCCATGGTTGCATCTTGCTTTGCACCTTCTACCAAACCATCGAAGTTTTGCTCATTGATATTCGTACATCCTCCTCTTCTTCAAAGAGTTTGTCCTCAAACCTCGAAGTTGGTCATCAGGAACATAAGGAGCTAAATCACCAATATTGAAAGTAGCATGAACTCCATATTCTCCTGGCAACTCTAATTTGTATGCACTGTCCCCCACCTTACTTAGATTTTGAACTGGTCCATCAACACCGAGGCATAAGCTTATTCTTTCGTTGATTTGGGAACCTTTCCTTTCTCAAATGTAGCCAAACCAAATCCCCCTCCTTGTAAACATGTTGTGACTTGTGTTTGTTTGCTCTTGCCTTGTAAATATCATTTACCTTTTCGATTCTAGCCCTTACCTCTGCGTGAAGCTTTNTGAAGCTTCTGCATGTAATCAACCTTTGTCTTGGCATCCTTGTGTACCAACTCCCCTTTAGGAATACTTACAAAGTCAATTGGTAATTTAGGGTTGATTCCATAGACAATTTCGAAAGGTGAGTGTTTAGTAGCATAAGTAGGTGATCTATTGTAAGCAAACTCAGCATGAGCAAGTTTCAAATCCCAATCCTTTTGTGTTTTACTAACCAAACAACGCAAAAGAACCCCTAGAGTACGATTTGTCACCTCTGTTTGGCCATCTGTTTGAGGATGATAAGATGTGCTAAACAAAAGTTTCGTACCTATCAATCTCCAAAGTGACTTCCACAAGTAACTCATGAACTTTGTGTCTCTGTCACTTACAATGGTTTTTGGAACCCCATGTAAGCTTATTATATCTCGAAAATACAAGTCAGCTACATTCATAGCATCATCGGTCTTGTGACATGGTGTGAAGTGAGCCATCTTTGAAAACCGATCAACCACTACCATAATTGCATCCTTGCCTCTTGCTGTCCTTGGTAACCCTACAATGAAATCCATAGAAATATCCTCCCAAGGTCCCTCTGGCACTGGCAATGGAGTGTAGTAGCCTTGATGGAAGGCCGCCTTTGCCTTTTGACAAGTAGCACATTGAGCTATGATCGATTCAACATCAACGATCATCTTTGGCCAATAAAAAATGCTCTTGCAACATGGTTAATGTCTTTGTAATTCCAAAGTGTCCAACAATGCCTCCTCCATGCGCCTCCCTTACTAGTAATTCACGTATAAAACACTTTGGTATGCACAATAGATTGCCTTTGAACAAAAACCCATCATTGATGTGAATTTTGTTATACACAAACGCCACTCACACAGGATAAACTTAGACTTCAAATTTGATAAAGCCACGCACCACAAATCTGAACTTCTAAGGCGAATAATTAGTAGAATTTGATTAAAGCAAAGCACCCTCAAATCCTAAGAACTATCCTCACGTGAGATAAAGCACAAAGCACCACTCACTCAATCGAATTTCTCACAAGAAACTCTCAAAATTTTGTTTACTTCGTGAAACAATAAAAACCGGAAAACAAAGTGTTTTTCAATCAAGCTAATCTGAATTTTATTGATGTATTTTACAGCCTATTTATAGCTAAACATGTCACACAATATTTGAGACTCCTAAACAAATCCAAACTACCTTAGATATATGGTTTAACAAACTAAGATTAGGATAACAAGAAAATCTTATCAAAACCAGATACAATATTTGCATCATATATTTTGTAATCTGATTTCTAGTCTAAATCTTAGATATTTTGAAAATCAAATCTAGCCACCATATTTCCGAATAACAAACTAAAGTTGACCAAGTCAAACAACTTGAAAAACCGTGTTGACAACGTTGCCCAATCTTTCAAAAATCTTTCAAAAATCCCGCCATATAACTTGCTTTGATTCTCGTTGATTTTTGTTGGACTTGCGATTTCAAGAACTTCAAGAAACTCTTCAAGATTCAATCTTTATTTCAAGAAACCTCCATTTTTGTGTTTCTCATGCTTGATTCCATCAACCTTGACTCATAAACTAATCAAGAAAATAACAAAACACCATATGGTAAAACCCTATCAAATGACGTGGGAAGAAAACCCATATAGCTCAACACTTCTAAACTACTAACTATACTTGCTTTACATTTACGTGAATAAGCTTGTGCATGTCACCATGCACACGTAAAAATCCACCCTAGCCAACCCAAGAAGCCTTGTGTCTCCATAAGCCACTAACTCCCCCAAGGTTGCTTCTTGTTTTCCACCTTCAATCAAACCCAAACCCTCGAAGTTTTGCTCATTGATATGCGTATCATCCTCCTCTTCTTCAAAAGAGTTTGTCCTCAAACCTCGAAGTTGATCATCAGGAACATAAGGAGCTAAATCACCAATGTTGAAAGTAGCATGGACTCCATATTCTCCTGGTAATTCCAATTTATAAGCATTATCCCCCACTTTACTTATGATCTTGAACGGTCCATCACAACGAGGCATAAGTTTATTCTTCCTTTGATTTGGAAATCTTTCCTTCCTCAAGTGTAACCAAACCAAATCCCCTTCTTTGTAGACATGTTGTGATTTATGTTTGTTTGCTCGTGCCTTGTAAATATCATTAACCTTCTCAATTCGAGCCCTTACTTCTGCATGAAGTTTTTGCATATACTCAACCTTAGTCTTGGCATCTTTGTGTACCAACTCCCCTTTAGGAATACTTACAAAATCAATTGGTAACTTAGGATTGACTCCATAGACAATCTCGAAAGGTGAGTGCTTAGTAGCATAAGTAGGTGACCGATTATAAGCAAATTCAGCATGAGCAAGCTTCAAATCCCAATCTTTTTGTGTCTTACTAACCAAACCACGCAACAAAACCCCTAGTGTTCGATTAGTGACTTCTGTTTGCCCATCTGTTTGAGGATGATAAGATGTGCTAAACAAAAGTTTCGTGCCTATTAACCTCCAAAGTGACTTCCAAAAGTAGCTCATGAATTTTGTGTCTCTATCACTTACAATAGTCTTTGGAACCCCATGTAACCTTATGATGTCTTGAAAGTATAAATCAGCCACATTCATAGCATCATCTGTCTTGTGACATGGTGTAAAATGAGCCATCTTTGAAAATCTATCAACCACTACCATAATAGCATCTTTTCCCCTTGCTGTCCTTGGTAACCCTACAATGAAATCCATAGAAACATCCTCCCAAGGTCCCTCTGGCACTGGCAATGGAGTATAAAAACCTTGATGAAAGGCTGCCTTTGCCTTTTGACAAGTAGCACATTGAGCAATTATGGCCTCAACATCAACAATCATCTTTGGCCAATAAAAATGTTCTTGCAACATGGTTAGTGTCTTTGTAATGCCAAAATGTCCAGCAATACCTCCTCCATGAGCCTCCCTTACTAGCAACTCACGTATAGAACACTTAGGTATGCACAATAGATTACCTTTAAACAAAAACCCATCATGTAGCACATAGGAACTCATAGAACCCTTTGAAAGTTGCGCCATTATTGGTCCAAAATCACCATCTTGCTCGTAAAATTGTGTTATCAACTCTAATCCAAGCAACTTAAAGTTCAAAACACCAAGCAAAGTATACCTTCTTGACAAAGCATCAGCAACAACATTAGACTTCCCCGTTTTGTACTTTGAAGAGAAGTGAAAAGATTGCAAAAATTCAACCCATTTAGCATGTCTTGGATTCAATTTTTGTTGACCATTAATGTGCTTCAAAGCTTCATGATCAGAATGTAATATGAAGTGATTAGGCCTTAAATAGTGACTCCAATGATCCAAAGCTCTAATAATGGCATAGAACTCCTTGTCATATGTAGAATAGTTCAGTTTAGCACCATTCAATTTCTCACTAAAGTAAGCAATTGGCCTCTTCCCTTGGACTAGAACAGCACCAATTCCAACCCCACTTGCATCCGTCTCTACTTCAAATGGTTTAGAGAAATCTGGTAAGGCTAGTATAGGCGTGTTACAAAGCAACTTCTTAATCAATTCAAAAGCTTCTTGTGCCCCCTTAGTCCACTCAAACTTAGGCTTATCCTTCTTAATGCATTCGGTTATAGGAGCAACAACAGATGAAAAATTCTTCACAAACCTCCTATAGAACGAGGCTAACCCATGAAAAGCACGTACTTCAGTCACGTTTTTTGGTGTTGGCCATGATTTTATAGCTTCCACTTTAGATGGATCAACAGAAACCCCATCTTTGGACACAATATACCCCAAAAACGTCACACTTGGTACCATGAAATAACACTTTTCGAGCTTAGCATAGAGCTTTTGTTCTCGTAATGTCCCAAACACACTCCTTAGATGGCTTAGATGATCATTAACACTCTTGCTATACACCAAAATATCATCTAAATATACCACTACAAACTTACCAATGTATGGCTTTAAGACCTCATTCATCAACCTCATAAACGTACTAGGTGCATTAGTTAACCCAAAAGGCATGACTAACCATTCATAAAGCCCTAGCTTTGTTTTAAAACCTGTTTTCCATTCATCACCTTCCTTCATTCGAATCTGATGATATCCACTCCTTAAATCAATTTTTGAAAATAATTGAGAACCATGTAATTCATCTAGCAAATCATCCAATCTAGGTATAGGAAACCTATACTTGACGGTTATATTGTTAACTGCCCTTGAATCAATACACATTCTCCAAGTCCCATCCTTCTTAGGTACTATTAATGTAGGCACAGCACATGGACTCATGCTCTCTCTCACGTACCCCCTCTCCATTAATTCCTCAATTTGCCTTTGTATCTCCTTTGTCTCCTCTGGATTACATCTATATGCAGGCTTGTTAGGAATTTGAGACCCAGGAATAAGATCAATTTGATGTTCAATTCCACGTATGGGTGGTAATCCTGGTGGCAACTCATTAGGAAACACATCTGAAAACTCATTCAACATAGGATGCAAAACCCTAGGAATCTCTGGGGCTTCATCTTGTACCTCTTTGGCTAACAACATATAAGACATAGAACTTGTTTTCAACTCCCTTTCTAACTCCTTTCCACCCACCAACAAAACACCTTTAGAATTACCCATGCTTGTTTTAGGTTTAGAAATCATCAAGGGTTTTAATGCATATGATTTTTCATTAGGGTTCTTGCGCACAATATAGACATTTGTTCTTCCATTAAACTTCACAAAACGGTCATATTGCCAAGGTCTACCCAATAATATATGACAAGCATCCATAGGACAAACATCACAAAGTACTTGATCCTCAAATTTACCAATTTTAAACGCAATCAAGGCTTGTTTGTTTACCTTAACATCGCTTGTGTTGCTAAGCCAATGTAGCTTGTATGGTTGAGGATGTATCTTTGTAGGAATTGCGAGCTTTTCCACCAACAACGTAGATACTACATTTGTGCAACTTCCAGTATCTATGATTACATCACAAAGCTTGCCTTGAACATTACACCTTGTGAGAAAAATTTTATCCCTTTGACTCTCCAAAGGTTGTGCACTTTGAGATTGTAATACCCTACGTAACACCAAGGATTGGCCTTGTGTTTCTGGTTGGACTTCCTCCGTTTCTTCCTCCATATTTTCATAATTGGCATACTCTTCCTCTCCCTCATCCCCATACATCTCCTCCTCTTCTTCAAGGCTTTCCCCATCTACCCAATTTCGAGTTGTTGTGACCCTAGCATGAGGACAATCTCTTTGAATGTGACCTTGCCCTTTACACTTGAAACAAACAATGCGTGAATCACTACTTTGGGGCTTTGAAGTTGAACTCTTATCCTTGATGAAGGGTGGTTTAGTAACCTTATCAAAGTTTGGTTTTTGAGGAAAAGTATCACGCTTTTCTTTAGAATCATAGGTTTTGAAGTATGTCTTTGTTTTGCGTGCAACTTGTTTCTCAACCCTTGCTGCCACTCTACAAACTTCATCAAAGGTCCAATAAGGTTGTAATTCGACCTTCTCCCTTATATTTTCATCTAGACCAGCCACAAAACGAGCCACTTTGTGGTCCTCCTTCTCTTCTAAATCACAAATCATGATCAATTTTTCAAACTCCACAATGTATTCATCAACCGTTTTTCTATCTTGTTTTAATGTATGCATCTTGATGAAATTGTTTTGCTCGAAATCTTGAGGAACAAAACGTTTCCTCATCTCCCTTTTTAATTTAGACCATGAAGATATTTTTGATCTACCTTCTTTCCTTCTCTTTCTTTGTAAACCCTCAAGCCATAAACTTGCATAGGAAGTGAGTTTTAATTCCGCCAATTTATAAGACTTATGATCATCATATTCTTTGTAACGAAAAATCCTCTCAACCCTACGAATCCAATCTAGAAATTTTTCAGGATCCATACCTCCATTAAACTCAGGAATTTCGAGTTTAAGATTTCGATCATCATCCCTCATCTTTCCCTTATGTTTGTGCCTTGATCTTGGTTCCTCATCGTCACTAGAACTTGATGAGTATCCCTTTTTTGGTTTACGTACACTCCTCACACTTTCTTGCTCACTTTCACTTGATGATGAGCCCTCCTCTTGTTTAGATTTAGTAGGAGTTTTTTTGGTAGAAGCCATGATGGTTAGGACTTCATCTAAACGAGCCTTTAACTCGTCAATCTCCCCTTGCATACGTAGCTCCTTTGCTTGAGCCAAGCTCAAACCTTTCGTGAATCCTTGTGGATGTTCGTCTCCACCTTCTTGAGCCATGATAATTGATATTGAACACTTGAGATTGAATGAATCTCTCAACGAGAGCACCAAAAGTTGATGTGAATTTTGTTATAGACAAACGCCACTCACACAAAGAAACTTAGACTTCAAATTTGATAAAGCTACGCACCACAAATCTGAACTTCTAAGGCGAATAATTAGTAGAATTTGATTAAAGCAAAGCACCCTCAAATCCTAAGAACTATCCTCACGTGAGATAAAGCAAAAAGCACCACTCACTCAATCGAATTTCTCACAAGAAACTCTCAAAAATTGTTTACTTCGTGAAACAAAAGAAAACCGGAAACACTTTGTGTTTAATCTCTCAAATCTGAATTTTATTGATGTATTTTACATCCTATTTATAGGCTAAACATATCACACAATATTTCAGAAATCTAAACATATCCTAACTACCTTAGATATATGGTATAACAAACTAAGATTAGGATAACAAGAAAATCTTAACAAAACCGGATACATATCTTGCACCATATATTTTGTAATCTGATTTCTAGTCTAAATCTTAGATATTTTGCAAATCAAATCTAGCCACCATATTTCCGAATAACAACCTTAGGTTGACAAAGTCAAACAACACAAAATCCCGCGTTGACAACGTTGCCCAAAACTTCAAAAATCTTCCAAAAATCCCGCCATATGCATTGCTTGATTTCTCGTTGATTTTTGTTGGACTTGCGATTTCAAGAACTTCAAGAAACTCTTCAAGATTCAATCTTTATTTCAAGAAACCTCCATTTTTGTGTTTCTCATGCTTGATTCCATCAACCTTGACTCATAAACTAATCAAGAAAATAACAAAACACCATATGGTAAAACCCTATCAAATGACGTGGGAAGAAAACCCATATAGCTCAACACTTCTAAACTACTAACTATACTTGCTTTACATTTACGTGAATAAGCTTGTGCATGTCACCATGCACACGTAGAAATCCACCCTAGCCAACCCAAGAAGCCTTGTGTCTCCATAAGCCACTAACTCCCCCAAGGTTGCTTCTTGTTTTCCACCTTCAATCAAACCCAAACCCTCGAAGTTTTGCTCATTGATATGCGTATCATCCTCCTCTTCTTCAAAAGAGTTTGTCCTCAAACCTCGAAGTTGGTCATCAGGAACATAAGGAGCTAAATCACCAATGTTGAAAGTAGCATGGACTCCATATTCTCCTGGTAATTCCAATTTATAAGCATTATCCCCCACTTTACTTATGATCTTGAACGGTCCATCACAACGAGGCATAAGTTTATTCTTCCTTTGATTTGGAAATCTTTCCTTCCTCAAGTGTAACCAAACCAAATCCCCTTCTTTGTAGACATGTTGTGATTTATGTTTGTTTGCTCGTGCCTTGTAAATATCATTAACCTTCTCAATTCGAGCCCTTACTTCTGCATGAAGTTTTTGCATATACTCAACCTTAGTCTTGGCATCTTTGTGTACCAACTCCCCTTTAGGAATACTTACAAAATCAATTGGTAACTTAGGATTAACTCCATAGACAATCTCGAAAGGTGAGTGCTTAGTAGCATAAGTAGGTGACCTATTATAAGCAAATTCAGCATGAGCAAGCTTCAAATCCCAATCTTTTTGTGTCTTACTAACCAAACCACGCAACAAAACCCCTAGTGTTCGATTAGTGACTTCTGTTTGCCCATCTGTTTGAGGATGATAAGATGTGCTAAACAAAAGTTTCGTGCCTATTAACCTCCAAAGTGACTTCCAAAAGTAACTCATGAATTTTGTGTCTCTATCACTTACAATAGTCTTTGGAACCCCATGCAACCTTATGATGTCTTTAAAGTATAAATCAGCCACATTCATAGCATCATCTGTCTTGTGACATGGTGTAAAATGAGCCATCTTTGAAAATCTATCAACCACTACCATAATAGCATCTTTTCCCCTTGCTGTCCTTGGTAACCCTACAATGAAATCCATAGAAACATCCTCCCAAGGTCCCTCTGGCACTGGCAATGGAGTATAAAAACCTTGATGAAAGGCTGCCTTTGCCTTTTGACAAGTAGCACATTGAGCAATTATGGCCTCAACATCAACAATCATCTTTGGCCAATAAAAATGTTCTTGCAACATGGTTAGTGTCTTTGTAATGCCAAAATGTCCAGCAATACCTCCTCCATGAGCCTCCCTTACTAACAACTCACGTATAGAACACTTAGGTATGCACAATAGATTACCTTTAAACAAAAACCCATCATGTAGCACATAGGAACTCATAGAACCCTTTGAAAGTTGCGCCATTATTGGTCCAAAATCACCATCTTGCTCGTAAAATTGTGTTATCAACTCTAATCCAAGCAACTTAAAGTTCAAAACACCAAGCAAAGTATACCTTCTTGACAAAGCATCAGCAACAACATTAGACTTCCCCGTTTTGTACTTTGAAGAGAAGTGAAAAGATTGCAAAAATTCAACCCATTTAGCATGTCTTGGATTCAATTTTTGTTGACCATTAATGTGCTTCAAAGCTTCATGATCAGAATGTAATATGAAGTGATTAGGCCTTAAATAGTGACTCCAATGATCCAAAGCTCTAATAATGGCATAGAACTCCTTGTCATATGTAGAATAGTTCAGTTTAGCACCATTCAATTTCTCACTAAAGTAAGCAATTGGCCTCTTCCCTTGGACTAGAACAGCACCAATTCCAACCCCACTTGCATCCGTCTCTACTTCAAATGGTTTAGAGAAATCTGGTAAGGCTAGTATAGGTGTGTTACAAAGCAACTTCTTAATCAATTCAAAAGCTTCTTGTGCCCCCTTAGTCCACTCAAACTTAGGCTTATCCTTCTTAATGCATTCGGTTATAGGAGCAACAACAGATGAAAAATTCTTCACAAACCTCCTATAGAACGAGGCTAACCCATGAAAAGCACGTACTTCAGTCACGTTCTTTGGTGTTGGCCATGATTTTATAGCTTCCACTTTAGATGGATCAACAGAAACCCCATCTTTGGACACAATATACCCCAAAAACGTCACACTTGGTACCATGAAATAACACTTTTCGAGCTTAGCATAGAGCTTTTGTTCTCGTAATGTCCCAAACACACTCCTTAGATGGCTTAGATGATCATTAACACTCTTGCTATACACCAAAATATCATCTAAATATACCACTACAAACTTACCAATGTATGGCTTTAAGACCTCATTCATCAACCTCATAAACGTACTAGGTGCATTAGTTAACCCAAAAGGCATGACTAACCATTCATAAAGCCCTAGCTTTGTTTTAAAACCTGTTTTCCATTCATCACCTTCCTTCATTCGAATCTGATGATATCCACTCCTTAAATCAATTTTTGAAAATAATTGAGAACCATGTAATTCATCTAGCAAATCATCCAATCTAGGTATAGGAAACCTATACTTGACGGTTATATTGTTAACTGCCCTTGAATCAATACACATTCTCCAAGTCCCATCCTTCTTAGGTACTATTAATGTAGGCACAGCACATGGACTCATGCTCTCTCTTACGTACCCCCTCTCCATTAATTCCTCAATCTGCCTTTGTATCTCCTTTGTTTCCTCCGGATTACATCTATATGCAGGCTTGTTGGGAATTTGAGACCCAGGAATGAGATCAATTTGATGCTCAATCCCACGTACGGGTGGTAACCCTGGTGGCAACTCATTAGGAAATACATCCGAAAACTCATTCAACATTGGATGCAAAGCCCTAGGAATCACTTGGGCTTCATCTTGTACCTCCTTCGCTAACAACATATAGGACATAGAGCTTGNGACATAGAACTTGTTTTCAACTCCCTTTCTAACTCCTTTCCACCCACCAACAAAACACCTTTAGAATTACCCATGCTTGTTTTAGGTTTAGAAATCATCAAGGGTTTCAATGCATATGATTTCTCATTAGGATTCTTGCGCACAATATAGACATTTGTTCTCCCATTAAACTTCACAAAACGGTCATATTGCCAAGGTCTACCCAATAATATATGACAAGCATCCATAGGACAAACATCACAAAGTACTTGATCCTCAAATTTACCAATTTTAAACGCAATCAAAGCTTGTTTGTTTACCTTAACATCACTCGTGTTACTAAGCCAATGTAGTTTGTATGGTTGAGGATGGACCTTCGTAGGAATTGCGAGCTTTTCCACCAATAGTGTAGAGACTACATTTGTGCAACTCCCAGTATCTATAATCACATCACAAAGCTTGCCTTGAACATTACACCTTGTGAGAAAAATTTTGTCTCTTTGACTCTCCAAAGGTTGCGCACTTTGGGATTGCAACACCCTACGCAAAACCAAGGATTGGCCTTGTGTTTCTGGTTGAACCTCCTCCGTTTCTTCTTCCATAATTTCATATTTGGCATAATCTTCCTCTCCCCTATCCTCATATACCTCCTCCTATTCTTCAAGGTTTTCTTCATCTACCCAATTTCGAGTTCNCATCTACCCAATTTCGAGTTGTTGTGACCCTAGCATGAGGACAATCTCTTTGAATGTGACCTTGCCCTTTACACTTGAAACAAATAATGCGTGGATCACTACTTTGAGGCTTTGAAGTTGAACTCTTATCCTTGATGAAGGGTGGTTTAGTAACCCTATCAAAGTTTAATTTTTGAGGAAAGGCATCACGTTTTTCCTTAGGATCGTAAGTCTTAAAGTATGCTTTTGGCTTACGTGCAACTTGCTTTTCAACTCTTGCAGCCACTCTACAAACTTCATCAAAGGTCCAATAAGGTTGTAATTCGACCTTCTCCCTTATGTTGTCATCTAGACCAGCCACAAAACGAGCCACCTTGAGGTCCTCCTTCTCTTCTAAGTCACAAACCATGATCAATTTTTCGAACTCCACAATGTATTCGTCAACAGATTTTCTATCTTGCTTCAATGTATGCATCTTAATGAAGTTGTTTTGCTCGAAATCTTGAGGGACGAACCGTTTCCTCATCTCCCTCTTTAAATTAGACCATGAAGAGATTTTTGATCTACCTTCCTTCCTTCTTTTCCTTTGTAACCCCTCAAGCCATAGACTTGCATAGGAAGTGAGTTTCAACTCCGCTAATTTGTAGGACTTATGATCATCATACTCTTTGTAACGAAAAATCCTCTGAACTCTACGAATCCAATTTAAAAATTTTTCAGGATCCATACCTCCATTAAACTCAGGGATTTCGAGTTTAAGGTTTCGATCATCATCCCTCATCCTTCCCTTGCGTTTGTGCCTTGACCTAGGTTCCTCATCGTCACTAGAACTTGATGAGTATCCTTTCTTTGGTTTACGAACACTTCTCACACTTTCCTGTTCACTTGAACTTGATGATGAGCCATCCCCTTGCTTAGATTTAGTCGGAGTCTTCTTTGTAGAAGCCATGATTGTCAAGACTTCTTCTAATCGAGCCTTCAACTCGTCAATCTCCCCTTGCATACGTAATTCTTTTGCTTGAGCCAAACTCAAACCCTTCGTAAATCCTTGTGGATTTTCGTCTCCACCCTCTTGAGCCATGAGAATTGATGATGAACACTTGAGATTGAACGAATCTCTCAACGAAAGCACCAAAAGTTGATGTGAATTTTGTTATAAACAAACGCCACTCACACAAGATAAACTTAGAACACAAATTTGATAAAGCGACGCACCACAAATTCGAAGTCCTAAGGCGAATAATTGTTAGAATTTGATTAAAGCAAAGCACCCTCAAATCCTAAAAACTATCCTCACGTGAGATAAAGCTCAATAGCACCACTCACTCGTCGAATTCCTCACAAGAAATCCTCACAAAATTTGTTTTTACGTGAAACAATAAAACGGAAACAACTTGTGTTTTAATCACTCTAATCTCATTTTATTGAGGTACTTTACATCCTATTTATAGCTAAACATGTCACACAATATGTGAATATCCTAAAACAAATCCTAACTATCCTAGAATTAAGGTATAAACAAACCAACATTAGGATAACAAGAATCTACTCGAAACCGGATACAAGTCTTGCGCACCAAGCTTGTAATCTGACTTTCTAGCCTAAATCTTAGATATTTTGAGAAAAAAATTTAAGGACAATATTATCAACCAACTAACTAAAGTTGACCAAGTCAAACAACACGGAAAACACGCCCAACGACGTTGCCCAAATCTTTCCAAAAATCCCGTAATATAACCCGCTATATTTTCCTTTGATTTTTGATGGACTTCCATTTTCAAGAACTTCAAGAAACCTTTTGAGCTTCGATCTTTTTTCCAAGAAACCTCCATTTTCGTGTTCCCCATGCTTGATTCCATCAACCATGACTCATAGACTTAATAAGAAAATCACAAAACACCATATGGTAAAACCCTATCAAATGAAGTGGGAAGAAAACCCATATAGCTCAACATTCCTAAACTACTAACTTATTCTTGCTCGATTTTTACGTGAGGAAACTTGTGCATGTCACCATGCACACGTAAAAATTTACCCTAGTCAACCCCAAGAGTCTCGTGTCTCCATAAGCCACTAGTTCTCTCATGGTTGCATCTTGCTTTGCACCTTCTACCAAACCATCGAAGTTTTGCTCATTGATATTCGTATCATAATCATTAGATTTTAAACTAAAAATTACAAGAATACTTGCTGCCCAAGATCTTGGAAGAATCGCAAAAATCACGCCCCATATTCGTCCCTTTTTTGCGCAATTTTTCAACAACTTCAAGAAATGCTTCAAGAATCTGTCCTACATGAATTTTAGCATTATTATGATGACCAAGACTCTACAAGAAATGAAATACTCAATGCCAAAAATGAGAAAAACCCTGTGGGAAAAAACTCATAGGCAAAAACCATCTTGTTCCCCAAATCCACCATTCTTGTCTTGATTTGCGTGCCATATTATTGACATGTGACCATGCACACGCAAATCCCTACCTTGGATGCACCCATATAGTTGATATTTCCATGAAGAATGGAGTCTTGATCATCATAAATATGCTAAAATACATGAAGAATGGTTTCTTGAAAGTTTCTTGATTAAAAGATTGAATCTTGAAGCATTTGTTGAAGTTCTTGAAGAATCTTGGAAAAATGCGCAAAATCAAGTGGCGGAAATTGGGACGATTTTCTTTGATCTTGGGCACCAAGCTTTTTCGTGATTTTAGTCTAATTTTTGATGATTATCTTATTTATTAATTATTTAGTCAAGTTGTTAGGATAATTTCTTGATTAGTTAGTTAGAGTTTGTTAGGAAAGATAAGATCAAAGTGCAAGTTGCATGATGATGTGGCAATCTTATCTTTAGTTTGTTGAGCAAGATTAGGATTTATTTTCCTAGTTTATGCGTGTTTTCCTTGTAGATTCTAATTAGGATTTTATTGTTAATTATACCTATAAATAATCTCAACAAAGGATGTAATAAATTAAGTTTTTTTCTCATTGAAAATAAAAGTTCAATTCGTTGAATTTCACGGAAATTTGCGCAAGAGTGTTTGTACGAAATTTCATCATAAATTTGTGAGTCAAAAGTAATAAACAAATTTAGATCCTAGTTAATTAATTACAGGAGTGTATTAATTGATTAGCCTTCAATTAAATAATCCAGGAGTGGAGAGTTTGATTGATAAAACAAACGTGAGTTTAGGGGTGTATTTGCGAGTACCCCTTCAACTCCACATCAATTTGGTATCAGATTTCAGGATTTTGAAGAATTTCTTAAATTTTCACCTTCCTTCGTTAATTGTTTTCACTTCGTCCGTTTTTCTAGTTTGGAGGGCAGAAATAAAGTGGCTGGTTCTCCTTTGTTACAATGGATTTTTGAGTTATTCATTTTTTAAAATTGGTTGTTTTTTATTCTACTTTTCACCTGTAAAATCTCAGAATCAAAATATTTGAGGAAGAATCGTTTTGAAATCGTTTTCTTGCAAGTGGTCAGAAATCATATTTATTGGGCTGTTTTTAGCGCAAATTACACATAGAAATTTTGGCTACGATTCTGTGTATGAAAATTTGGTCGAGTGCAGTATACATATAGGGGAAGATCTCCACAAAAAATCATTCATAAAAGAGTTGTTTAGGTTGGGTTTTTGTCTTCATATTTTCATCCAAAATTTTGGACAGTTTTAGATGATGGATTGGCATAACAATGTAGTGTCTGCTTACAACTTGCTCTCATATTTTCTCCTTTGAAATAAACCAGATTGTTCTTAGTGTCAAGGGTTTGTCCATGTAAGGAGTCAATGTGCTAACGATGTAGAAATATCTACGGAGCTGTATTTAGAACTATTATTGAAAGAGTTGCAAGAAGAATAGTCGAAAGCTTCAATTATGGACAAATCTAGAGTTCTCCATCATATTCATGAGTTTGACTCAATGTTATCATTGGAAGATGTTATAGTGAATGAAGAACTCGAGGATCCTGCCAATAAATTTTTGCAAGATGTTGAAGAATTATATCTCAACGACGAGATTGTAGTTCCAAGCCATCCCAGGAATCGACACTGATCGATTTTTCACAAAATTGTGATATATTGGATCATGAAACGAAAGTTTTTGAAGATGCTTTTGATGATATAATTTATTCAACACCACCTTTGTTTGAAAATTCTCTTGGTATTGGAAATCCCCAAGGAGTAGTTTGTCATTTCAATAACGCTACACAAGATGATACAATTCAAAGTTGTGCTCATATGTCCAAAGTTTTTGTTCATCAACCGAATTGTGACATGGGATATCAAGATGATATTTGTGTGATCATTCATTCTTTTTTCTCTAACAAAGAAAAAATTCGAGGTCGTATTTTTTTCAAAGGAGGGGAGAATGATCAAGAATCAATGAGGGTAAAAAAGGTGATTGTCATAATCAGTTTGTTCAATGTTTGGACATGGCTTATATCGCGAATAAAAAAATGCACTAGTGGTGATTCACTTATTCCATGTTGGGATGACGTGAATTTGAGGAAAAATTCTTTTCAAGCAGGGGAGAATTATGTGAATTTGAATATTTGTGATGATACACCAATAGTGGATGAGCCAATCAACCTACTAATAAATCCTATTGGGTTTGACAATGATAAATCACATGTATGGGTGACAATGATAATGATCAACACTGACACTGGGGAGACATGTGATGGTGGTGGCTTCCTAGCCAACACTATTAACTATTAACCATCAATATGCTTGTCACTGGTGGAGTAAGCCATTAGTTAAATTAAGTGATAGTAAATCTAATTAATGCACTCACAGGATGGAAACACATGGTTATTACAGGGAACAAGTTGGTTTGGTCCATGAGTTTTTTCCCATTTCACTTGATAGGGTTTTCTCATTTTGGACATTATTATTATTATTTCTTGTGGAGTCTTGATCATCATAAATATGCTAAATACATGAAGAATGGTTTCTTGAAAGTTTCTTGATTAAAAGATTGAATCTTGAAGCATTTCTTGAAGTTCGTGAAGAATCTTGGAAAAATGCACAAAATAAAGTGGCGGAAATTGGGACGATTTTCTTTGATCTTGGGCACCAAGCTTTTTCGTGATTTTTAGTCTAATTTTTGATGATTATCTTGTTTATTAATTATTTAGTAAAGTTGTTAGGATAATTTCTTGATTAGTTAGTTAGTCAGTGTTTGTTAGGAAAGATAAGATCAAAGTGCAAGTTGCATGATGATGTGGCAATCTTATCTTTAGTTTGTTGAGCAAGATTATGATTTATTTTCCTAGTTTATGCGTGTTTTCCTTGTAGATTCTAGTGAGGATTTTGTTGTTGATTATACCTATAAATAATCTCAACAATAGGATGTAATTAATTAAGTTTTTTTCTCATTGAAAATAAAAGTTCAATTCGTTTAATTTCACGGAAATTTGCGCAAGAGTGTTTGTTCGAAATTTCATCATAAATTTGTGAGTCAAAAGTGACAAACAAATTTAGATCCTAGTTAATTAATTACAGGAGTGTATTAATTAATTATTCTTCAATTAAATAATCCAGAAGTGGAGAGTTTGATTGATAAAACAAACATGAGCTTAGGGGTGTATTTGCGAGTACTCCTTTAAATCCACATCAAAATCCGTGGGAGAAGAGCAACGTGAAAACATCTTTCACACTCGTTGCAAGGTACAAAATTCTATTTGTAGTTTAATTGTTGATGGGGGTAGTTGTGCCAATGTAGTTTCAACTAAACTAGTTGATAAGCTACAATTGAAAACATCAAGACATCCAAAACATTATAAGCTAAAGTGGCTAGATGATGATAATGAAGTGAGCATCCGAAAGCAAGCTTTAGTAAGTTTTTCAATTGGAAAATTTGATGATGAGGTACTTTGTGATGTTGCTCCTATGGATGTATGTGATCTACTGCTTCGTAGGCCGTGGCAGTATGATAGAAAAACTATTCAAAGAAGGGATGGCGAAGGTATTGCTCCCACTTTCGCCTAGTGATCTAAACAAGAAGAAAAAGGAGAAGCCCAAAGATGACAAGAAGGTGTTGTTTGTGTCACGAAAGCAATTTGAGAAGGACATGAGTGCTCGTGATATTGTATACCTTTTGGTTGCTAAGGAAGTAAAGAATTTTGTAGACATTGATCATCCTATTCTACAAGGATTATTGCGTGAATTTGATGATGTGTTTCCAGAAGATTTGCCACAAGGGTTCCCACCAATTCATGGTATTGAACACCAAATTGATTTGATTCCTGGTGCTCCCATACCTAACAAGCCACCATATAGATGCAATCTAGAGGAAACAAAAGAGTTACAAAAGCAAATTGACGAGCTTACGGAGAGAGGGTATGTACGTGAAACTATGAGTCCTTGTGCAGTTCCTACCTTGCCTGTACCAAAGAAAGATGAGACGTGGAGGATGTGCATTGATAGTAGAGCCGTGAATCACATAACTATCAAGTATAGGTTTCCTATCCCGAGGTTGGATGGTTTACTAGATGAATTGAGAGGTTCTCAACAATTTTCAAAAATTGACTTACGTAGTGGGTATCACCAAATTCGTATGAGAGAAGGGGATGAATGGAAGACGGTTTCAAGACAAAGCATGGGCTATATGAATGGATGGTTATGCCTTTCGGTTTAACAAATGCCCCTAGCACGTTTCATAATGGATTATACACTCCACTACCTGTTCCAGAAAGGCCTTGGGAAGATGTGAGCATGGACTTTATTGTTGCTTTGCCAAGAACGTGATACGAATATCAATGAGCAAAACTTCGAGGGTTTGGGTTCGATTGAAGGTGGAAAACAAGATGCAACCATGGGGGAGTTAGTGGCTTATGGAGACACAAGTGATGTGAATTTTGTTATAGACAAACGCCACTCACACAAAGAAACTTAGACTTCAAATTTGATAAAGCCACGCACCACAAATCTGAACTTCTAAGGCGAATAATTAGTAGAATTTGATTAAAGCAAAGCACCCTCAAATCCTAAGAACTATCCTCACGTGAGATAAAGCACAAAGCACCACTCACTTGTTCGAATTTCTCACAAGAAACTCTCAAATTTTTGTTTACTTCGTGAAACAATGAAAACCGGAAAACAAAGTGTTTTTCAATCAAGCTAATCTGAATTTTATTGATGTATTTTACAGCCTATTTATAGCTAAACATGTCACACAATATTTAAGAATCCTAAACATATCGTAACTACCTTAGATATATGGTATAACAAACTAAGATTAGGATAACAAGAAGATCACCACAAAACCGGCATACAAATTCTTGTACCATATATTTTGTATCTGATTTCTAGTCAAATCTTAGATATTTTGAGTTCAAATCTAAATCTAGACACCATATTTCCGAACTAAATTATACGTGACACAAGTCAAAACAACTTGACAAAACGCGTTGACAACGTTGCCCAATCCTTCAAAAAATCCTTCAAAAATCCCGCCATATTACTTGCTTGTTTCTCGTTGATTTTGTTGGACTTCGCTTTTTCAAGAAACTTCACAAGACACTCTTTCAAGATTCAATCTTTATTTCAAGAACCTCACTTTTTGTTTACCCATGCTTGTATTCATCCAACCTTGACTCATAACTATCAAGGAAATAACAAAACACCATATGGTAAACCCTATCAGAGTGCTTGTGAGAAGAAAAGCCTACATATTAGCTCAACAACTTCTAAACTGACTAACATTTATTTGCTGATATCGTACGTGAAAGTAAGCTTTTACCTGTCACCATGCACAACGTAAAATCCACCCCTACCAACCCAGAAAAGCCTTGGTGCTCTCCAATAAGCACTAACTCCCCCAAGGTTTCTCGTGTTTTCCATTCAATCAAACCCAAACCCTCGAAGTTTCTGCCTCAAATGACATCTGATTGGATCAACAAGGCTCCTAGGGGTGGCTAGGGTGGATTTTTTTTTAAACGTGGTGCATGGTTACATGTACAAGTTTCTCCACGTAGAATAAGCAAGCAATAAGTTAGTAGTTTAGGTGAGTGTGAGCTATATGGGTTTTCTTCCAGTCATTTGATAGGGTTTTACCATATGGTGTGTTTGTGATTTCTGGTTAGTTTATGAGTCATGGTTGATGGAATCAAGCATGGGAAACAAGAATTGAAGGTTTCTTGAATAAAGATTGAAGCTTAAAGGGTTCTTGAAGTTCTTGAAAATCGGAAGTCCACAAAAATCAACGAGAAAACATACGAGTATATGGCGGGGATTTTTGAAGATTTTGAAGATTTGGGCAACGTTGTCAACGGTGATTTCCGTGTGTTTGACTTGGTCAAACTTGAAGTTAGTTTTTCGGAAATATGGTCCTTAGATTTGATTCTCAAAATATCTAAGATTAGACTAGAAATCAGAGATTACAAAAATATATGGTGCAAAGATTGTTCGGTTGTTTGTGGAGTATCTTGTATCCAATTTAGTTTGGTTATACCATATATCTAAGGTAGTTAGGGATTTGTTTTAGTTACTCGAATATTGTGTGGTTTGTTTAGCTATAAATAGGATGTAAAATACATCAATAAAATTCAGATTAGATTGATTGAAAAACACTTGTTTTTCCGGTTTTTATGTTTCACGAAAGTAAACAAAATTTTGAGGTTTTTGTGAGGAATTCGATTGAGGAGTGGTGCTTAAGCTTTATCTCACGTGAGGATAGTTCTTAGGATTTGAGGGTGCTTGCTTTAACAAATTTATCAATTATTCGCCTTTGAAGTTCAGATTGTGGGTGGTGCGCTTGTGCAATTTATCAAATTTGAAGTCTAAGTTTATCTTGTGTGAGTGGCGTTTGTTTATAACAAAATTCACATCAACTTTTGGTGCTTCGTTGAGAGATTCGTTCATCTCAAGTGCTCAATACTCATTTCATGGCTCGAAGGTGGACGACGATCCACAAGGATTCACGAAAGGTTGAGCTTGGCTCAAGCAAGAAGGCGGACTTTGTAATGCAAGGGGATGATTGACGAGGTAAAGGGCTCGTTAGATGACAAGTCCTAACCATCATGGCTTCTACCCAGAAAACTCCTACTAACATCTAACAACAAGGGGATGGCTTCTGTTTCATCATTCATAGTTTCTAAAGCGTG
>PYUH01000847.1:50565-71348 GCA_016808085.1 Suaeda aralocaspica
CCTTAGATCCACTCCTATTTTTCATTCTCCTTCTCCGCCCTGACATGGTTGTACATCTAGACCACCACAAAACGAAGCCCCTTGAGGTCGCTCCCTTACTCTTCTAAGTCACAGCATGATCATTTTTCTCGAACTCCACCACAATGTATGCATAACAGATTTTCTATCTTGCTTAATGTATCAATCTTAATGAAGTTGTTTTGCTCGACATCGTAGGGACGAACCGTTTCCTCCTCATCTCCCCTTTACTTAAACCATGAGAGATTTTGTGATCTCTTCTTTTCCTCTTTTCCTTTTACCCCTCAGCCCATGACTTGGCAATAGGAAGTGAGTTTCAACTTCCGTATTTGTAGGACTTAGATCCTCATACTCTTTGTAACGAAAGAAATCCTCTGAACCTAACGAATCCAATTTACCATTAAAAATGTTCAGGATCCATACCTCCATTCACTCAGGATTTCGAGTTTAAGGTTTCGATCATCATCCCTCATCCTTCCTTAGCGTTATGTTGCCTTGACCTGTTCCTCAATCGTCACTAGACTTGATGAGTCTCCTTATCCTTCTTTGGTTTACGAACCTGCTCACATTTTTCCTGTTCCCTTGAACTTAGATGATGAGCCATCCCCTTGCTTAGCTTAGATTTAAGTCGGAGTCTTCTTTGTAAAGCCTGATTGTCAATACCAATAACTTCCTCTAAACGAGCCTTCAACTCGTGCGTCTCCCCTTGCATAACGTATTCCTTTTGCTTGAGCCAACTCAAACCCTTCGTAAATTCCTTGTGGAGTTTCCGTCTCCACCCTCGTGAGGCCATGAGAATTGATATGAAACTTGAGATTGAACGAAGCTCTCAACGAAAGCACCAAAGTTGATGTGAATTTTTGTTTAAAAACAACGCCACTCTCACCTACACATATAACTTATGAACACCAAATTTGATAAACGCCGCACCACCCATTCGAAATCGAATGCAATAAATTGTTTAGAATTTGATTAAAGCAAGCACCCTCAATCCTAAAAACTATCCTCACGTGAGATAATCTCAATAGCACCACTCACTCGTCGATTCCCTCACAAGAAATCCTCACAAAAATTTGTTTTTTTACTGAAACAAGAAAACGGAAACAACTTGTTTTATCACTCTAACTCATTCATTGAGGTACTTTACATCCTATTTATAGCTACACATGTCACACATATGTGAATATCCTAAAACAAATCCTACTATCCTAGAAATTAAGGATAAAGAAAAACCACCATTAGGATAACAAGAATCTACTCGCAACCGACCGGATACACGTCTTGCGCACCAAGCTTGTAACTGATTTTCAGCCAAATCTTAGATATTTTGAGAAACAATTAAGGACATATTATCACCTCAACTAACTAAAGTTGACCCAAGTCAAACAAAACTGAAAACACGCCACGACGTTTGCCCCAAATCTTTCTTCCACAAATCCCGTAATATACCCGCTATTTTTCCTTTGATTTTTATGGACCTTTTTCCCTTTGTCAAGATCTTCAATAAACCTTTTTTTGGGAGCTTCGAATCGTTTTTTTTCCAAGAACCTCCATTTTCGTTTCCCCATGCTTGATTCCATCAACCATGACTCATAGACTTAATAAGAAAATCACAAAAACACCATAGGAAAACCCTATCAAAGGAAGTGGGGAAGAAAACCCATATAGCTCAACATTCCTAACTACTACTTATTCTTGACTCGATTTTTACGTGAATGACACTTGTGCATGTCCCCATGCACCCGTAAAATTTACCCTATCAACCCCAAGAGTCTCTTCTCCATAAGCCACTAGTTTCTCTCCTGGTTGGCATCTTGCTTTGCACCTTCTATCTACCAACCATCGAATTTTGCTCATTGATATTCGTATCATAATCATTAGTTTTTTTTAAACTAAAAATTACAAGAATATTGCGGGCCCAAGATCTTGGAAGAATCTCAATCAATCACGCCCCCTATGCGTCCCTTTTTTGCGCATTTTCAACAACTTCAAGAAATGCTTCAAGAAATAATCTGTCCTACAAATGAATTTTTAGCATTTAGATGCCAAGACGCTACAAGAAATGAAATACTCAATGCCAAAATGAGAAAAACCCTGTGGGAAAAAACTCATAGGCAAAAACCATCTTGTTCCCTTCCCCCAAATCCACCATTCTTGTCTTGATTGCTGCCATATTCTTGACATGTGAACCATGCACAACACGCAAATCCCTACCTTGGATGCCACCCATATAGTTTATATTTCCATGAAGAATGAGTCTTTCCTTGATCATCATAAATATGCTAAAAACATGAAGAATGGTTTTCTTGATTAAAAGATTGAATCTTGAAAGCATTTGTTGCAGTTCTTTAAGAATACTTGGAAAAATGCGCAAAATTCAAGTGGCGAAATTGGGACGATTTTCTTGATCTTGGGACCAAGCTTTTTCGTGATTTTAGTCTAATTTTTGATGATATTTATTATTAATTATTTCGTCACGTTGTTTAGGATAAATTTTCTTGATTAGTAGTTAGAGTTTGTTTAGGAAAGATCAGATCAAAGTGCAAGTTGCATGATGAGTGCAATCTTATCTTATTTGTTGAGCAAGATTAGATTTATTTTCTAGTTTATATGCGTGTTTTCCTTGTAGACTTCTAATTAGGATTTTATTGTTAATTATACCTATACATAATCGCAACACAGGATGTATAAAGTAAGTTTTTTTTTCTCATTGAAAATAAAAAGTTTCAATTCTTTGAATTTCACGGAATTTGCGCAGAGTGGTGTCGAAAGTTTCATCATAAATTTGGAGTCAACAAGTAATAACAATTTAGATCCTAGTTTAATTACTTAACGGAGTTATTAATTGATTAGCCTTCATTAAATAATCAGGAGTGGAGAGTTGATTGATAAAACAAACGTGAGTTAGTGGGTGTATTGCGCGTACCCCCCTTCAACCTTTCCACATCAATTTGGTATAATTTCATGATTTTGAAAGAATTTCTTAAATTTTCACCTCCTCGTAATTGTTTTCACTTCTCCGTTTTCTAGTTGGAGGGCAGAAATAATTGGCTGGTTCTCCTTTGTTCAATGGATTTTTTGAGTTATTCCTTTTTTTAAATTGGCTGTATAAGTTGTGTTTTTTTTATTCTAACTTTTCACCTGTAAAATCTACAGTAAGTGGCATCATAGTGGGGCATTTGAGAAGAAGCGTTTTTAACATCGTTTTCGATTGTGTCAGTTCTTTAACATTCAGTCCTGGTCAGAAATCATAATTATTTGGGGCTTGTTTTTTTAGCGCAATTACCATAGAATTTTGGCTAACGATTCCCTGTGTTGAAAATTTGGTCGAGTGCAGTATACATATAGGGGAAGATCTCCACAAAAAATCATCATAAAAGAGTGTTTAGGTTGGGTTTTTTGTCTTGCTCCATTCACATGGATTTGCTCTCATGGGGGTCGTTGGTTCGGATTCCCTACTTGGGGATCCACAGAATTTGGACATTTTTAGATTATGGATTGGCATAAAATGTAGTGCTGCTTTACAACTTGCTCTCATATTTTCTCCTTGAATAAACCAGATTGTTCTTTAGGGTCAATGGTTTGTCCATGTAAGGAGTCAAGGTGCTAACGATGTAGAAATATCTACGGAGCGTATTTAGACTATTATTGAAAGAGTTGCAGAAGAATAGTCGAAAGCTTCACTTATTGACAACGCTAGAGTTCTCCTCAGATTCATGAGTTTTGACTCAATGTTTCTCATTGGAAGATGTTATAAGTCATTAAGAACTCGAGGATCCTTCCATAAATTGTTTGCAAGATGTTGAAAAGAATTACATCCCCGACTAGATTGTAGTTCCAACCAAGCCATCCCAGGATCGACACTAGTCGATTTTTCACCAAATTGTGATATATTGGATCATGAAAACAAAGTTTTTGAAGATTCTTTTTGATATATAATTTATTTCAACACCACCTTTGTTGAAAATTCTCTTTGTTTATTGGAATCCCATCCAGGAGTAGTTTGTCATTTTCATAACGCACAAAACAAGATGATACAATTCAAATATGGGCTCCAATGTCCAAAGTTTTTGTTCCTCAAACCGAATTGGTGACATGGTATATCAGATGATATTTGGTGTGATCATTCAGTCCTTTTTTTTCTCTACAAAGAAAAAATTTCGAGGTCTGATTTTTTTCAAAGGAGGGAGAATGATCAAGATCAATGAGGGTAAAAAAGGTGATTGTCCATAATCAGTTTGTTCAGTGTTTGGACCTGGCTTTATATCGCGAATAAAAAATGCCTAGTGTGATTCACTTATTCCATGTTGGGGATACCGTGATTTGAGGAAGACATTCTTTTCAAAGCAGGGGAGAATTATGGTGAATTTGAATATTTTGTGATGAATCCAATACCAATAGTGATGATCCAATCAACCACTAATAAATCCTATTGGGTTTGACATGATAACTCAACAGTATGGGTGACAATGATATGATCAACACTGACACTGGGATACGATGTGATGGTGGTGGCTTCCTAGCCACACTATTACTATTCCATCAATATTCTTGTCACTACTGGTGGAGTAAGCCATTATTTAAATTAAGTGATATAATCTAATTAATGCACTCACAGTAATGGAAACACATGGTATTACAGGGAACAAGTTGGTTGGGTCCATGAGTTTTTTTTTCCCCATTTCACTTGATAGTGTTTTTCATCATTTTGGACATTATTATTTATTATTTCTTGTGGAGTCTTGATCATCATAAATATGCTAAATACATGAAGAATGGTTTCTTGAAGTTTTCTTGATGAAAATATTGAATCGAAGCATTCTTGAAGTTCGTGAAGAATCTGAAAATGCGCAAAATAAAGTGGCGGAATTGGGCGTTTTCTTGATCTTGGGCACCAAGCCTTTTTCGTGATTTTTAGTCTAATTTTTGATGATTATCTTGTTTATTATTATTTATATAAAGTTGTTAGGATAATTTCCCTTGATTAGTTAGTTAGTCATTGTTTGTTAGTAAAATAAGAATCAAAGTGCAATTCATGATTATGTGCACTTTATCTTTCGTTGGGTTGAGCCAGATTAGATGATTTTATTTTCCTAGTTTATGCGTTTTTCCTTGTAGATTCCCTAGTGAGGTTTTGTTGTAGTGACCTATAAATATCTCAACAATAGATGTAATTATTAATTTTTTTTCTCATTGAAAATACAAGTTCAATTTCGTTTAAATTTCACGGAAATTGGCTCTCGAGTGTTTTGTTCGAAATTTCATCATAATTTTGTGAGTCCAAAAGTGACAAACACTGTAGATCCTAGTTAATTAATTAAGGAGTGTATTAATTAATTATTCTTCATATAATCCGAGTGGGAGAGTTTGATTGATCAACAACATGAGCTTAGGGGTGTATTGTGCGAGTACTCCCTTAATCCACATAAAAGCCGTGGGAGAAGACAACGTGAAAACAGCTTTCACACTCGTTGCAAGGTACAAAAAATTCTATTTGTAGGTTTAATTGTTGATGGGGGTAGTTGTGCCAATGTAGTTTTCAACTAAACTAGTTGAGAAGTCTACAATTGAAAAGCATCCAGACATCCAAAAACATTATAAGCTAAAGTGGCTATATGTATATGCAGTGAGCATCCGAAGCAAGCTTTTAGTAAGTTTTTTTCAATTGGAAATTTGATGATGAGGTACTTTGTGATGTTGCTCCTATGGATGTATGTGATCTACTTCTGCTCGTAGGCCCGTGGCAGTTAAGAAAAACTATTCAAGAAGAGATGGCAAGGTATGCTTCCCCTTTCGCCTATGATCTAAACAAGACGAAAAAGGATAAGCCCAAAGATACAAGAAGGGTTGTTTGTGTCACGAAGCAATTTGAGAAGGACATGAGTGCTCGTGATATTGTATACCTTTGGGTTGCTAAGGAAGTAAAGAATTTGTGACATTGATCATCCTTATTCTACAAGTATTATGCGTGAATTTGATGATGGGTTTCCAGAAGATTTGCCACAAACGGGGGTTCCCACCAATTCATGGTATTGAACAACACCAAAATTATTGTTCCTGGTGCTTCTTCCCATACCTAACAAGCCACCATATAGTGCCAATCTAGAGAAACAAAAGAGTTACAAAAGCAATTGCTAGCTTACGGAGAGAGGGTATGTACGGTTAAACTATGATCCTTGTGCAGTTCCTACCTTGCTGTAACCAAAGAAAGATGAGACGTGGAGGATGTGTCATTGGATAGTATAGCCGTGAATCACATAACTATAGTAAGGTTTCCTAATCCGAGGTTGGATGGTTTACAGATGAATTGAAGGTTGTTCTCAATACAATTTTCAAAATTGATTCACGTAGTGGTAATCACCAAATTCGTTGAGAGAAGGGGATGAATGGAGACGGTTTCAGACAAAGCATGGGCTAATAATGGATGGTTATGCCTTTCGTTTAACAAATGCCCCTATCCTTTTCATAATGGATTATACACCTCCACTAAACTAGCTACCACCTGTTCCAGAAAGGCTTTGGGAAGATGTGAGCATGGAACTTTATTGTTGCTTTGCCAAGAACTTGATACGAATATCAATGACAAAACTTCAGGGTTGTGGTGTTCGATTTTTTGAAGGTGGACACAAAGATGCAAACCATGGGGATTTGTGCTTATGGAACACAAGTGAATGTGAATTTTGTTTTTTTTTTTTTTTTTATAGACAACGCCCTCACCAAGAAACTTAGACTTCAATTTATAACGGCCACGCACCACAAAATCTGAACGTCAAGGCGAATAATTAGTAGAATTGATTAAAGCAAAGCAACCCTCAAATCCTAAGAACGACTCCTCACGTGAGAATAACGCCCCAAAGCACCACTCCTTGTTGCATTTCTCACAAGAAACTCTCAAATTTTGTTTACTTCGTGAAACAATGAAACCGGAAAACAAAGGAAGTGTTTTTTCCATCAAGCGATCTGAATTTTATTGACTGTATTTTAACAGCCTATTTATGCTAAACATGTCACACAATATTTAAGATTCCTAAACAATCGTAACTACCTTAGATATATGGTGTACCAAACGTGAGTCGGAAAACCCAGATAATCACCACAAAACCGGATACAAATCTTGTACCATATATTTTGTATCTGATTTCTAGTCTAAATCTTAGATATTTTGATATCAAATCTAAATCTAGACACCATATTTCCGAATAACACTCTTACGGACCAAGTCAAACAACTTGAAAAACGGCGTTGACCAACGTTGCCCAATCTTCCTTCAAAAATCCTTCAAAAATCCCGGCCATTTACTGTTGCGCTTGTTTCTCGTTGTTTTTGTTGGACTCGCTTTTTCAAGAAACTTTCAAGAAACTCTTTCAGATTCAATCTTTTATTTCAAGACCTCCCTTTTTGTGTTTTCCCATGCTTTATTTCATCAACCTTGACTCATAACTATCAAGAAATAACAAAACACCATATGGTAACACCCTAATCAAATGACTTGGGAAGAAAACCCATATAGCTCAACACTTCTAAACTACTAAATTATATTTTGCTTGATATCGACGTGAAAGTAAGCTTTTTACTGTCACCATGCACAACGTAAAATCCCCCCTACCAACCCAGAAGCCTTGGTGTCTCCATAAGTCACTAACTCCCCCAAGGTTTCTCTTGTTTTCCACCTTCAATCAAACCCAACACCCTCGAATTTTGCTCAATGACATTCGTGATCAACAAGGCTCCTAGGGGTGGCTAGGGTGGATTTTTACGTGTGCATGGTACATGTACAAGTTTTTCCACTAGAATTCAGCAAGCTAGTTAGTAGTTTAGTGAGTGTTGAGCTATATGGGTTTCTTCCCCGTCATTTGATAGGGTTTTACCATATGGTGTTTTGTGATTTCTTGGTTAGTTTAGTAGTCATGGTTGATGGCATCAAGCATAGGGAAAACACAGAATTGAATGTTCTTGAATAAAGAGTGAAGCTTAAGGGTTTTCTTGAAGTTCTTGAAACGGAAGTCCAAAAAAATAACGATAAACACTACCGAGTATATGGCGGGATTTTTGAAAAAAGAATTTTTTTTGAAGATTGGGACAACTTTGTTCACCGGTGGATTTCCGTGTTGTTTGACTTGGTGCAAACTTGAGTTAGTTTTTTTCGGAAATATGGTCCTTGAATTTGATTTCAAAATATCTAAGATTTAGACTAGAAATCAGATTAAAAAATATATGTGCAAAAGATTGTTCTTCGCGTTTTGTGGAATATTCCTTGTTCTCCTAATCTTAGTTTGTTATCCATATATACTAACGTAGTTTAGGATTTGTTTTAGTACTCGAATATTGTGTGGTTTTGGTTTACTATAAATAGGAGGTATCAAATTACATCATATAAATTCAGATTAGATTGATTGAAAAAAATTTGTTTTTCCGGTTTTTATTGTTCACGAAGTAAACAAAATTTTGCAGGCATTTTTTGTGAGGACTTCGATGTGAGTGATGGGCTTAAGCTTTATCTCACGTGAGGAATAGTTCTTAGGATGTGAGGGTGCTTGGCTTTAATCAAATTCTATCAATTATTCTCCTTTGAAGTTCAGATTGGGTGGTCTGCTTGTACAAAAATTTTGACAGTCTAAGTTATCTTGTGTGAGTGGCGTTTGTTTATAAAAAAAATTCACATAAACTTTTGGTGCTTCGTGAGAGATGTCGTCATTCAAGTGCTCTAATATACATTACTCAATGGCCCAAGAAGGTTGAGACGAATCCACAAGGATCACTAAAGGTTTGAGCTTGGCTCAAGCAAAAGTAGCTACGATGCAATGGGGAATATTGACGAGTAAAGGCTCGTTAGAGATGAGTCCTAACCTCATGCGTCTACCAAGAAAAACTCCTACTACATCTAAAACAGGGGATGGGTCATCATCAAGTTCAAGTCAAGTGAGCAAGAAGTGTGAGGAGGTGTACGTAAACCAAAAAATGGATTATCATCAAGTTCTAGTACGATGAGGAACCCACGATCAGCATAATACGTAAGGGGAAGATGAGAGGATATGACTGAAATCGTAAACTCGAAATTCTCCTGAGTTTAATGGAGTATGGATCTGAAAAATTTTTAGATTGGATTAGTAGAGTTGAAGGATTGTTCGTTACAGAATATGATGATCATAAGTCCTGACAAGTTGGCGGAGTTAAAACTCACTTCCCTATGCAAGTCTATGGCTTGAGGGTGGTGCGAAGAAAGAGTAAGGAAGGAAGGTAGGTCAAAATCTATTTCATGGTCCGGAAGTTAAGAAAGGAGATGGAGAAACGTTTTGTTCCTAGATTCGAACAACTAATTTCTCAAGATGCATAATTGAAACAGATAGAAAACGGTTGATGAATACATTGTGGAGTTTTCGAAAAATTGATCATGGTTTGTGATTTAGAAGAGAAACGAGGATCACACAAGTGGCTCGGTTTGTGGCTGTCTAGATTGAAACATAAGGGATAGGTCGAATTACACAACCTTATATGGACTTTTGATGAAGGTTGGTAGAGTGGCCAGCAGCAGGGTGTGAGAAGCAGTTGCACGAAAGCCAAAACATACTTCAAAACGTAGATCCTAAGGAAAAACGTGATACTTTCCTCAAAAATTAAACTTGTGAATAGGTATTAAACCCACCCTTCACAAGGAAAAAGTTCAACTCCAAAGCCCCAAGTAGTGATACGACATTGTTTGTTTCAAGTGAAAGGGACAAGGTCACATTCAAAGAGATTGTCCTCATGCTAGGGTCACAACAACTCGAAATGGGTAGATGGGAAAGCCTTGAAGAGACGGATGAGGATGTATGGGATAGGAGAGGAAGAGTATGCCAAATATGAAAATATGGAGTGAAGAAACGGAGGAAGTCCAACCAGAACACAAGGCCATCCTGGTGTGTAGTTAGGTATTACCACTCAAAGGCACAACATTTTGGAGAGTCAAAGAGACAAAATTTTTCACACACAGCAGGTGTAATTTTCAAGGCAAGCCTTGTGATGTGATTATAGCTATCGGGAAGTTGCACAAATGTAGTCTCTACAGTTGTTGGTAGAAAAGTCTTGAAATTCTACGAAGGTATAATCCTCAAACCATACAAGCACATTGGCTCAGCAACACAAGCGATGTTTTAAAAGGTAACAAGCTTTGTTGCTTTTAAAAATTGGCAAAATTGAGGATCAAGTACTTTGGGATGTTTTGCCTATGGGCTTGTTCATTACTTTGAGTAGACCTTCGCATATGCCGTTTGTGTGAAGTTTAATGGGAGAACAAATGTCTATATTGGCGCAAGAATCCAATGAGAAATCATATGCATGAAACCGTTGATGATTTCTAAACTAAGATAACATGGGTAATTCTCAAAGGTGTTTTGTTGGTGGGTGGAAAGGATTAGAAAGGGGATTGAAAACAAGTTCTATTTTTCTATATGGTGTTAGCCAAGGAAGGTACAAGATGAAGCCCCAGAGATTCCTAGGGTTTAGCCCTATGTTTGAATGAATTTCAGAATGTATTTCCTAAATGATGCTGGGGTACCACCAGGATTACCACCATACGAGGGATTGAATCAAATTGAGGTCTTGATTTCTGGGTTCTCAAATTCCTAACAGCCTGCTATAGATGTACATCCAGAAGAAACAAAGGAGAACAAGGCAGATTGAGGAGTTTAATGGAGAGGGGGTACGGAGAGAGAGCATGAGTGCACATGTGCTGTGTCCTACATTGATCGTACCTAAGAAGGATGGGACTTGGAGAATGTGTATTGATTCAAGGGCAGTTAACAATATAACCGTCAAGTATAGGTTTCCTATACCTAGATTGGATGATTTGCTAGATGAATTACATGGTTCTCAATTATTTTCAAAGATTGATTTAAGAAGTGGATATCATCAGATTCGAATGAAGGAAGGTGATGAATGGAAAACAGGTTTTAAAACAAAGCTAGGGCTTTATGAATGGTTAGTCATGCCTTTTGGTTTAACTAATGCACCTAGTACGTTTATGAGGTTGATGAATGAGGTTTTAAAGCCATACATTGGTAAGTTTGTAGTGGTTTATTTAGATGATATCTTGGTGTATAGCAAGAGTGTTAATGATCACCTAAGTCATCTAAGGAGTGTGTTTGGGACATTACGAGAACCAAGGCTTTATGCTAAGCTCGAAAAATGTTATTTTATGGTACCAAGTGTGACGTTCTTGGGGTATATTGTGTCCAAAGATGGGGTTTCTGTTGATCCATCTAAAGTGGAAGCTATAAAATCATGGCCAACACCAAAAAACGTGACTGAAGTACGTGCTTTTCATGGGTTAGCTTCGTTCTATAGGAGGTTTGTGAAGAATTTTTCATCTGTTGTTGCTCCTATAACCGAATGCATTAAGAAGGATAAGCCTAAGTTTGAGTGGACTAAGGGGGCACAAGAAGCTTTTGAATTGATTAAGAAGTTGCTTTGTAACACACCCATACTAGCCTTACCAGATTTCTCTAAACCATTTGAAGTGGAGACGGATGCAAGTGGGGTTGGAATTGGTGCTGTTCTAGTCCAAGGGAAGAGGCCAATTGCTTACTTTAGTGAGAAGTTGAATGGTGCTAAACTGAACTATTCTACATATGACAAGGAGTTCTATGCCATTATTAGAGCTTTGGATCATTGGAGTCATTATTTAAGGCCTAATCACTTCATATTACATTCTGATCATGAAGCTTTGAAGCACATTAATGGTCAACAAAAATTGAATCCAAGACATGCTAAGTGGGTTGAATTTTTGCAATCTTTTCACTTCTCTTCAAAGTACAAAACGGGGAAGTCTAATGTTGTTGCTGATGCTTTGTCAAGAAGGTATACTTTGCTTGGTGTTTTGAACTTTAAGTTGCTTGGGTTAGAGTTGATAACTCAATTTTACGAGCAAGATGGAGATTTTGGACCAATAATGGCGCAACTTTCAAAGGGTTCTATGAGTTCCTATGTGCTACATGATGGGTTTTTGTTTAAAGGTAATCTATTGTGCATACCTAAGTGTTCTATACGTGAGTTGCTAGTAAGGGAGGCTCATGGAGGAGGTATTGCTGGACATTTTGGCATTACAAAGACACTAACCATGTTGCAAGAACATTTTTATTGGCCAAAGATGATTGTTGATGTTGAGGCCATAATTGCTCAATGTGCTACTTGTCAAAAGGCAAAGGCAGCCTTTCATCAAGGTTTTTATACTCCATTGCCAGTGCCAGAGGGACCTTGGGAGGATGTTTCTATGGATTTCATTGTAGGGTTACCAAGGACAGCAAGGGGAAAAGATGCAATTATGGTAGTGGTTGATAGATTTTCAAAGATGGCTCATTTTACACCATGTCACAAGACAGATGATGCTATGAATGTGGCTGATTTATATTTTAAAGACATCATAAGGTTACATGGGGTTCCAAAGACTATTGTAAGTGATAGAGACACAAAATTCATGAGCTACTTTTGGAAGTCACTTTGGAGGTTAATAGGCACGAAACTTTTGTTTAGCACATCTTATCATCCTCAAACAGATGGGCAAACAGAAGTCACTAATCGAACACTAGGGGTTTTGTTGCGTGGTTTGGTTAGTAAGACACAAAAAGATTGGGATTTGAAGCTTGCTCATGCTGAATTTGCTTATAATAGGTCACCTACTTATGCTACTAAGCACTCACCTTTCGAGATTGTCTATGGAGTTAATCCTAAGTTACCAATTGATTTTGTAAGTATTCCTAAAGGGGAGTTGGTACACAAAGATGCCAAGACTAAGGTTGAGTACATGCAAAAACTTCATGCAGAAGTAAGGGCTCGAATTGAGAAGGTTAATGATATTTACAAGGCACGAGCAAACAAACATAAATCACAACATGTCTACAAAGAAGGGGATTTGGTTTGGTTACACTTGAGGAAGGAAAGATTTCCAAATCAAAGGAAGAATAAACTTATGCCTCGTTGTGATGGACCGTTCAAGATCATAAGTAAAGTGGGGGATAATGCTTATAAATTGGAATTACCAGGAGAATATGGAGTCCATGCTACTTTCAACATTGGTGATTTAGCTCCTTATGTTCCTGATGACCAACTTCGAGGTTTGAGGACAAACTCTTTTGAAGAAGAGGAGGATGATACGCATATCAATGAGCAAAACTTCGAGGGTTTGGGTTTGATTGAAGGTGGAAAACAAGAAGCAACCATGGGGGAGTTAGTGGCTTATGGAGACACAAGGCTTCTTGGGTTGGCTAGGGTGGATTTCTACGTGTGCATGGTGACATGCACAAGCTTATTCACGTAAATGTAAAGCAAGTATAGTTAGTAGTTTAGAAGTGTTGAGCTATATGGGTTTTCTTCCCACGTCATTTGATAGGGTTTTACCATATGGTGTTTTGTTATTTTCTTGATTAGTTTATGAGTCAAGGTTGATGGAATCAAGCATGAGAAACACAAAAATGGAGGTTTCTTGAAATAAAGATTGAATCTTGAAGAGTTTCTTGAAGTTCTTGAAATCGCAAGTCCAACAAAAATCAACGAGAATCAAAGCAAGTTATATGGCGGGATTTTGGACAGATTTTTGGAAGATTGGGCAACGTTGTCAACACGGTTTTTCAAGTTGTTTGACTTGGTCAACCTTGGGTTGTTATTCGGAAATATGGTCACTAGATTTAATTTGCAAAATATCTAAGATTTAGACTAGAAATCAGATTACAAAATATATGGTGCAAAATGTGTATCCGGTTTTGATAAGATTTTCTTGTTATCCTAATCTTAGTTTGTTATACCATATATCTAAGGTAGTTAGGATTTGTTTTAGTTACTCGAATATTGTGTGGTTTGTTTAGCTATAAATAGGATGTAAAATACATCAATAAAATTCAGATTAGATTGATTGAAAAACACTTTGTTTTCCGGTTTTTATTATTTCACGAAGTAAACAAAATTTTGAGGATTTCTTGTGAGGAATTCGATTGAGTGAGTGGTGCTTTAAGCTTTATCTCACGTGAGGATAGTTCTTAGGATTTGAGGGTGCTTTGCTTTAATCAAATTCTGTCAATTATTCGCCTTAGAAGTTCAGATTTGTGGTGCGTTGCTTTTTCAAATTTGAAGTCTAAGTTTATCTTGTGTGAGTGGCGTTTGTTTATAACAAAATTCACATCAGAACGCAAAGGGGCAAGGATTCAATCATGGTTCTGGTTGATAGGTTGATGTGGATTTTTAGTAGTATTCGCAAATACAACCTCAAATTCACGTTTTGTTTATCAATTAAACTCTCTACTCCTGGATTAATTTAATTGAAGGCTAATTAATTGATACACTCCTGTAATTAATTAACTAGGATCTAAATTTGTTAATCACTCTTGTCTCACAAATTTATGATAGAAAATCAAACACAGTTTAATCACTAAACTTGCGCAATTGTTACGGAAATATGGAATTGAAATTTCAATGTATAAAACTTAATTAATTACATCCTAATGTTGAGATTATTTATAGGTATAATCAACAACAAAATCCTAACTAGAAACAACAAATAAAACACACACAAACTAGGGAAATTCGTCCCTTTACAAGTGATGTGGATTTTTAGTAGTATTCGCAAATACAACCTCAAATTCACGTGTTGTTTATCAATTAAACTCTCTACTCCTAGATTATTTAATTGAAGGATAATTAATTAATACACTCCTGTAATTAATTAATTAGGATCTAAATTTATTTATCACTCTTGACTCACAAATTTATGAAGAAAAATTCGAACAAATACTCTTGCGCAAATTTCTGTGAAATTCAACGAAGTGAACTTTTATTTTCAATGAAAAAAACTTAATTAATTACATCCTAATGGTGAGATTATTTATAGGTATAATCAACAACAAAATCCTAACTAGAAACAACAAATAAAACACACACAAACTAGGGAAATTCGTCCCTTTACAAGTGATGTGGATTTTTAGTAGTATTCGCAAATACAACCTCAAATTCACGTGTTGTTTATCAATTAAACTCTCTACTCCTAGATTATTTAATTGAAGGATAATTAATTAATACACTCCTGTAATTAATTAATTAGGATCTAAATTTATTTATCACTCTTGACTCACAAATTTATGAAGAAAAATTCGAACAAATACTTTTGCGCAAATTTCTGTGAAATTCAACGAAGTGAACTTTTATTTTCAATGAAAAAAACTTAATTAATTACATCCTAATGGTGAGATTATTTATAGGTATAATCAACAACAAAATCCTAACTAGAAACAACAAATAAAACACACACAAACTAGGGAAATTCGTCCCTTTACAAGTGATGTGGATTTTTAGTAGTATTCGCAAATACAACCTCAGATTCACGTGTTGTTTATCAATTAAACTCTCTACTCCTAGATTATTTAATTGAAGGATAATTAATTAATACACTCCTTTAATTAATTAATTAGGATCTAAAAGTATTTATCACTCTTGACTCACAAATTTATGAAGAAAAATTCGAACAAATACTTTTGCGCAAATTTCTGTGAAATTCAACGAAGTGAACTTTTATTTTCAATGAAAAAAACTTAATTAATTACATCCTAATGGTGAGATTATTTATAGGTATAATCAACAACAAAATCCTAACTAGAATCAACAAAAGAATCACGCATAAACTAGGGAAATAAATCCTAATCTTGCTCAACAAACTAAAGATAAGATTGCTACATCATCATGCAACTTGCACTTTGATCTTATCTTTCCTAACAAACTATAACTAACAACTTGACTAAATAATTAATAAACAAGATAATCATAAGAAACTACACCAAAAATCACAAAATCTTGAAGATGTCCAAGAACCACAATAATCGTCCAAAAACACGCCAATGTTGCTTCGTCAATTTTTGCACCACTTTTCAAGATTTCCAAGAAACTTTCAAGAAATGTTTCAAGATTCAATCTTTTAATCAAGATACCTTCAAGAAACTATTATTCATGTCTTTTAGCATATTTATGATGATCAAGACTCCACAAGAACAAATAATAATAATGTCCAAAAGGTGAAAACCCTATCAAGTGAAATGGGGAAAATCACCATCTTGTTCCCTGTTACCACCACTGTGATCCATCATGTGAGTGCATTAATTAGAGTTACTATCACTTAACTTAAATAATGGCTCACTCCACCAGTGACAAAGTATTAATGATTGTCATCCATAGTGTTGGCTAGGAAGCCACCACCATCACAAGAATTTACAATGTCAACCTTAATCATATCACCCATACATGTGATTTATCTTTGTCAAACCCAATAGGATTTATTAATAGGTTGGTTGGCTCATCCACTATTGGTGTATCATTACAGATATTCAAATTCACATCAATAAGACACACACACACACACACACACACACGCACACACACTCAACAAGATAAGTATGCCACCTCATCACTACATTTTGGTCTTATCTTGCCTAACAAACTCTAACAAACTAATCTAATCAAGAAAATATCCTAACAACACTAAATAATTAATAAACAAGATAATCATCAGAAATTATCCTAAAAATCACGAAAAATACTTGTTCCCAAGATTGCCAAAAATCGTCAAAATACACGCCCCTTGTTGTTCGTCCATTTTGTGCAATTTTCAAGAATCTTCTAGAACTTCAAAAAATGCTTTAAGATCTAATCTTTTAATCAAGAAACCTTCAAGAAACCATTCTTCATGTCTTTAGCATATTTATGATGATCAAGACTCCACAATAACTAATAACAATAAAGTCCAAAATGAGAAAACCCTTTTAAGTGAAATGGGAAAAAACTCATGAACCAAACCAACTTGTTCCTTGTAACCTTCGTGTGTTTCCATCCTGTGAGTGCATGAATTAGAGTTACTATCACTTAACTAATGGCTCACTCTACCAGTGACAAAGTATTAATGATCAATATCCATAGTGTTGGCTAGGAAGCCACCATCACTAGAATTTACAGTGTCAACCTTAATCATTGTCACCCATACCTGTGATTTATCCTTAACAAAACCAATGGGATTTATTATTAGGCTAATTGGCTCATCCACTGTAGGTGTATCATAGGATATCTCACTTGTACTCATATTCACATCATTCTCCCCTGCTTGAAAAGATTTTGTCCTCAAATTCACGTCATCCCAACATGGAATAAGTGAATCACCACTTGTGCACTTTTTGATTCGCAATATAAGCCATATCCAAACATTGAACAAACTGATTATGACAATCACCTTTTTGACCGTCATTGATTCTTGTTCATCAGGCAATTCATCCGGAAACACATCAGCAAATTCTTCTAGCAAAGGAGTGAGGCGTAAATCTGTTGATAATTTATTTGATGTTGCTTCCTTTACAAAGAGAATAAATGCAGGGTTCCCTTTCTCTACCTCCTTCTCAAATTCGTTAGCAGAAAGGAATAGAGTTGTTTGAGTCTGGACTTTTCCTGTAGACGGAGTCAAAGGTAGGAGATTGATGCATTTCCTATCCTTTAAAACCGTATATACATTCGTTTCCTCATTATGTTGCACCTTTCTATCATATTGCCAGGGTCTTCCTAGGAGCAATTGGCTCGCAGTCATTGGCACAACATCACACCATAATTCATCATTGTACAGGCCAATGGTAAAATTTATCAGTGCTTGCTTCCTTACTTCAATTCCTTTAGTATCATCAAGCCAATTCAACTTATAAGGACTAGTATGGTCTCTCTATGTCAATTTTAACCTCTTCACCAGATCTTTGGATGCTACATTAGTGCAGGATCCACTGTCAATGATCAAATTGCAAAGGTTTCGCAGACACTATGAAATACACTCTCCCTCTTAGTTGCATGTGGTTCCACAGCTGTATGTAATGCTCTCCTAACCATAAAGGTTTCGCCACCTTGAGTCAATAGAGGTTGATTCACAGTTTCTAGGGTGTCATCATCAGAATCCTTCCCACCCTGGTTTTGAATGATGTCCTCATCATCTTCGACCATAATGTGTTAAATTCCATCCTCAGTGGCCCATAATTTGGCGTGTTCCATTGTTATGGTGCATTTGGATGTACAACCAGAACCAATGTGACCTAAGCCTTGTCATTTAAAATATCTCCTGCGATCTTCATATTCGGCTTTAGAAACCACTTTCTTTGGTTTGTCTCTAGAAGAGCTCGGTGTTGCAGATGTTTGTAATGTTTGTGGTAATTGATTTGCTTTGGCATTAGTATGCTGAGGAGTGTAGGGTGATTTACTAGTGGTAGGCACGAAATTTTGTGTGGAATCTCCCTTCATACGCTTTTCCACTTTTAAAGCCAACTTGCATAGATCATCAAAGGTATGATATTGAGCCAGAACAAGTTCCTTATCAATATGTTTGTTCGACCCCTTCAAAAATCTCCCCATTTTCATGTGTTCCCTTTCCTCTAAATCACAAAGCAAAGATAAACTTTCAAACTCTGCAATATAAGCACACACAGTCATAGTGCCCTGATATAGAGAAGTCAACTTGACATAATTTTGCTGATCAAAATCAAAAGGCACATATTTGTCACGCAACTTCTTTTTGAGTTGAGACCAGGAAACTATGTTGGCTTTGTTTTGGCGTTTCCTTTTGCCTTTAACTCCCTCATACCATAAACCAGCAGTTTTGGTCAATCTGATATAAGCAATTTTAAAGGTTTCTGTATCATCAAAACCTTTATATTCAGCAATCTCTTCCACTTGTCGTTCCCATTCAAGATAGTCATCTGGGGAACCTTGGCCTGTGAAGTCATCAAATTTAATACCACGATCATCAAATTTTTGCTTGCTTTCTGAACGTCTTCTAGGGGAGTCAGAAGACGAAGACAAGTGTGAATCTACTTCATCATCATCATCACCACGAAAATAGTGTATGGATTGAGAATCAAGTTTTCGTTGGAATTGTTGAGCCAAAACATCAATTCGAACATTATCCTGTTTTTGTCTCACGTCCATAGCCTCTAATTTTGTCATCATGTCTTGAATAAGGTGTGTCAAATTGGAATCTCCCATGTTGGATCGAAAAAACCTTGAAATCTGATACCAAATTGATGTGGATTTTTAGTAGTATTCGCAAATACAACCTCAAATGCATGTTTTGTTTATCAATTAAACTCTCCACTCCTGGATTAATTTCATTGAAGGCTAATTAATAATACACTCCTGTAATTTGTTAACTAGGATCTAAATTTGTTAATCACTCTTGACTCACAAATTTATGATAGAAAATCGAACAAAGTTTAATCACTAAACTTGCGTAATTTTTACAAAAATATTGAATTGAAATTTCAATGTGTAAAACTTAATTAATTACATCCTAATGTTGAGATTATTTATAGGTATAATCAACAACAAAATCCTAACTAGAAACAACAAAGAAAACACGCACAAACTAGGAAAATTCGTCCCTTTATGATGTGAATTTTGTTATAAACAAACGCCACTCACACAAAGAAACTTAGACTTCAAATTTGATAAAGCCACGCACCACAAATCTGAACTTCTAAGGCGAATAATTGGTAGAATTTGATTAAAGCAAAGCACCCTCAAATCCTAAGAACTATCCTCACGTGAGATAAAGCAAAAGCACCACTCACTCAATCGAATTTCTCACAAGAAACTCTCAAAAATTGTTTACTTCGTGAAACAAAAGAAAACCGGAAAACTTATGTTTTTCAATCAAGCTAATCTGAATTTTATTGATGTATTTTACATCCTATTTATAGGCTAAACATATCACATAATATTTCAGAAATCTAAACATATCCTAACTACCTTAGATATATGGTATAACAAACTAAGATTAGGATAACAAGAAAATCTTAACAAAACGGATACATATCTTTGCACCATATATTTTGTAATCTGATTTCTAGTCTAAATCTTAGATATTTTGCAAATCAAATCTAGCCACCATATTTCCGAATAACAACCCTAGGTTGACCAAGTCAAACAACACAAAATCCCGCGTTGACAACGTTGCCCACAACTTCAAAAATCTTTCAAAAATCCCGCCATATGCATTGCGTTGATTCTCGTTGATTTTTGTTGGACTTCCGATTTCAAGAACTTCAAGAAACTCTTCAAGATTCAATCTTTATTTCAAGAAACCTCCATTTTTGTGTTTCTCATGCTTGATTCCATCAACCTTGACTCATAAACTAATCAAGAAAATAACAAAACACCATATGGTAAAACCCTATCAAATGACGTGGGAAGAAAACCCATATAGCTCAACACTTCTAAACTACTAACTATACTTGCTTTACATTTACGTGAATAAGCTTGTGCATGTCACCATGCACACGTAGAAATCCACCCTAGCCAACCCAAGAAGCCTCGTGTCTCCATAAGCCACTAACTCCCCCAAGGTTGCTTCTTGTTTTCCACCTTCAATCAAACCCAAACCCTCGAAGTTTTGCTCAGTGATATGCGTATCACTTTACAAGACATACACACACACACTCAACAAGATAAGTATGTCACCTCATCACTGCATCTTGATCTTATCTTGCCTAATAAACTCTAACAAACTAATCTAGTCAAGAAAATATGCTAACAACCTAACTAAATAATTAATAAACAACATAATCATTAGAAATTATCCTAACAATCACTAAAATTACTTGTTGCCCAAGATTGCCAAAAATCGTCAAAATACACGCCCCTTGTTGTTCGTCCATTTTGCGCAATTTTCAAGAATCTTCAAGAACATCAAGAAGTGATGTGAATTTTGTTATAAACAAACGCCACTCACACAA
>PYUH01000847.1:75176-99599 GCA_016808085.1 Suaeda aralocaspica
TTTCGAGTTGTTTGGTACCTAATATGCGGACAATCTGCTTTGAATGTGACACAATGGCACTTTACACTTGACACGAAATAATGCGTTGGATCACTACTTTAGACTGTTTGAAGTTGAGCTTTATCCTTGATGTAAGGGTGGTTTGTAGTATTTATTCCTTATCAAAGTTAATTTTCGAGGAAAGGTATGCACGTTTTTCCTTAGATCATAAGTTTTTAATAGTATGGCTTTTTGGCTTAACTTGCAAACTTGCTTCAACGCTTTGGAAGCCACTCTACATAATTACTCATCAAATTCCAATGGTTGTTAATTCGACCTTCCCCCTTATGTTGTCATTCTAGGAACCACGCCACAAACGAGCCACTTGCTGGTCCTCCTTCTCTCTTCTACAATCCACAAACAATGATCAATTTTCGAACTTCCACATATTCATTCAATTCACACATTTTCTAGCTGGCTTAAATTGTATGCATCTTAATGGAAGGTCTGTTTTGTTGTCGAGATAATCTTGACGGGATTCAAACTTTCTCTCTCTCCTCTTCTACCTGTTATTAGACAGAAGAATTTCGCGTCCTACCTTACCTTCCTTCTTTTCCTTTGTAACCCCTCTAAGCACATTAGACTGAGCAGGAGTGAGTTTCAACTTCCGCTACTTTAGGGACTTATGATACAGCATACTCTTGTAAACGAAAAATCCTCTCAACTCTACGAATCCATCTATAAAATTTTCAGGATCCGATACCTCCATTAACTCCAGTGGATTTCGAGCTTAAGGTTTCGATCATCATCCCTCATTCTTCCTATGTGTGTGTGTGCCTTGACCTAGGTTCCTCATACGCACTGAATGCACGACTTGATGAGTATCTTTCTTTGGTTTACGCACACTTTCCAACTTTCTTGCTTGCCACTATGCAACTTTGATGATGACCATCCTCCCCTGCTTAGGATAGTAGGAGTGTTTCCTTGGTAGAAGACGTGATTTGTTAAAATAACCTTCATCTACAATCAGCCTTCAACTCGTCATCTCCCCTTGCATATAAGTTTTCTTTCTTTGCTGAGCCAAGCTAAACCTTCGTGAATCCTGTGGATTTTCGTCTTCCAACCTTCTTGAGGACCTGAGAATTTGAGTGATGAACAATTGAGATTGAACGACATCTCTCAACGAAAGCACCCGAAAGTTGATGTGTAATTTTTGTTATACAACAAACGCCAAACTCACACAAGATAACACTTAGACACAAATTTGATAAAGCAACGCACCACAATTCGATAGTCATCTAATGAGAATATTGATAGAACTTTTGATTAATAGAAGCACCACTCTAAATCCTAAAATACTATCTCACTGGGATAAAGCGCTAATAGCACCACTCTCTCCTTGTTGATCCATCCTCACAAGGAACTCCTACTACATCAAAGTTGTTTTCTTTTTTCGTGCAAAACAAACTAAGACGGAAACAGATGTTTTTAATCAATGTAATCTGATTTATTGATTACTTCATCCTATTTATGCTACAACTGTCACAGCAATATTGAATATCCTTAAAAAATATCTAACTACCCTAGATTTATGGTATAACAACTGAATATAGGATAACAAAACAAATCTTACGACAAACCGGATACAATCTTGGATTATCTAGATACTTGTAATCTGATTTCTCTAGCCTAAACTTAGATATTTTGAGAAACAAATTGAAGGATCAATTATTTCTCTATAAACTAACTAAAGTTGACCAAGTCAAAACAACGGAAAACACGCTAAACAACGTTCCGCCAAATCGTGCAAAAATGTTCAAAAATACCCGCTCATATACTCGCTAATATTTTTCCCTTTGATTGTTGATGTGCTCCATTTCCAAGAACTATCAATGAATCCTTTTGTGAGCTTCAAAATCTTTCTTTCAGAACCGCTCCAATTTTTGCTGTTTTCCTCATGGTTTGATTCCATCAACCATGACTCATAAACTAAATAAGAAAATCACAAAACACCATATGGTAAAACCCTATCAAATGAAGTGGGAAGAAAACCCATATAGCTCAACACTCCTAAACTACTAATTATGCTTGCTTGATTTTTACGTGAGGAAACTTGTGCATGTCACCATACACACGTAAAAATTCACTTTAGCCAACCCTTAGAGTCTTGTGTCTCCATAAGCCACTAGCTCTCCCATGGTTGCATCTTGTTTTACACCTTCTATCAAACCCTCGAAGTTTTTCTTATTGATATTCGTATCAAGAAGTGCTTCAAGATCCAATCTTTTAATAATAAAACCTTCAAGACACCATTCTTCATGTTTTTTAGCATATTTATGATGATCAAGACTCCACAAGAACTAATAATAATAATGTCCAAAATGAGAAAACCCTATCAAGTGAAATGGGAAAAAACTCGTGGACCAAACCAACTTGTTCCCTGTAACCACCATGTGTTTCCATCCTGTGAGTGCATGAATTAGAGTTACTATCAGTTAACTTAACTAATGGCTCACTCCACCAGTGAAAAAGTATTAATGATCAATATCCATGGTGTTGGCTAGGAAGCCACCACCACTAGAATTTACAGTGTCAACCTTAATCATTATCGCACATACCTGTGATTTATCCTTAACAAAACTAATGGGATTTATTATTAGGCTAATTGGCTCATCCACTGTTGGTGTATCATAGGATATCTCACTTGTACTCAAATTCACATCATAGGTTTCCAAAGATGGCGCACTTTATTGCATGTCACAAAACTGAGGATGCTATAGGTGTGGCTTCTTTATATTTTAGAGAGGTTGTTCGTTTGCATGGGGTTCCTAAAACCATTGTTTCTTACTTACTTTTGGACGGGCTTATGGAAATTGATTGGCACGAAGTTGTTGTTCAGCACTTCTCATCATCCACAAAAAGATGGACAAACTGATGTCACTAATAGAACAATTGTTGCTTAGGGGACTTGTGAGTAAAACTGGCAAAGATTGGGATGTGAAGCTGAGTCATGTAGAATTTGCGTACAATAGGACACCTACCTATGCCACTCAACATTCACCTTTTGAAGTAGTTTATGGTATCAATCCTTATGTTCCAATTGCCTTGATTGCTATTCCTAAAAACGAGTATATCCATGAAGATGCAAAGAAGCAAGCTGAGAACATGTTGAAGTTACATAAGCAAGTAAAGGCAAGAATTGAGAAAGTGAATGAGATGTACAAGAAAAATGCAAATAAGAAACGCAAGTCTAAGACATTCAATCCAAGTGATTTGGTTTGGGTTCATCTTAGGAAGGACAGGTTTCCAGGGAAACGCAAGCACAAGCTCATGCCTAGAGCTGAGGGTCCTTTCAAGGTCTTAGAGAAGTATGGTGATAATGCTTACAAGATTGACATTAAGGAATAATATGGCGTGGCTAGTACCTTTAGCATACAGGATTTAACTCCTTGGATGATCAGCAGATTCAAGAGNGATGATAAGCAGATTCAAGAGTTGAGGACAATTCCTTTTGAAGAAAGGGAGGATGATCAGGAAGCAGATTCAAGCATTGATGAGAAAGAGTTGATTCTAAGTCATTCTGAGATTCAAGGGGTTCGTCCATTTGGGTTATGATGTGACTTTTGTTATCGACAAACGCCACTCACACAAGATAATCTTAGAGCACAAATTTGATAAAGCAACGCACCACAAATTCGAACTTCTAAGGCGAATAATTGATAGAATTTGATTAAAGCAAAGCACCCTCAAATCCTAAAAACTATCCTCACGTGAGATAAAGCTCAAAGCACCACTCACTCAATCGAATTCCTCACAAGAAATTCTCACAAAATTTTGTTTACTTACGTGAAACAATAAAACTGGAAACAATATGTGTTTTCAATCAATCTAATCTAAATTTTATTGATGTACTTTACATCCTATTTATAGCTAATCATATCACACAATATGTGAATATCCTAAACAAATCCTAACTACCCTAGATTCATGGTATAACAAACTAAGATTAGGATAACAAGATAATCTCCACAAAACCGGATACAATCTTGCGCCATATAATTATAATTATAATTATAATCTTAGATATTTTGGAAAACAAATCTAAGGACAATATTTCCAACTAACTAACTGAAGTTGACCAAGTCAAACAACACGAAAAACACCGTTGATAACGTTGCCCAGAATCTTCAAAATCCTTCAAAAATCCCGCCATACAACCCGCTATAGTTTCCTTCGATTTTTGATGGACTTCCGNTTTGTTGGACTTGCGATTTCAAGAACTTCAAGAAACTCTTCAAGATTCAATCTTTATTTCAAGAAACCTCCATTTTTGTGTTTCTCATGCTTGATTCCATCAACCTTGACTCATAAACTAATCAAGAAAATCACAAAACACCATATGGTAAAACCCTATCAAATGAAGTGGGAAGAAAACCCATATAGCTCAACACTCCTAAACTACGAATTATTCTTACTTTATATTTACGTGAATAAGCTTGTGCATGTCACCATGCACACGTAAAAATCCACCCTAGCCAACCCAAGAAGCCTTGTGTCTCCATAAGCCACTAACTCCCCCAAGGTTGCTTCTTGTTTTCCACCTTCAATCAAACCCAAACCCTCGAAGTTTTGCTCATTGATATGCGTATCATCCTCCTCTTCTTCAAAAGAGTTTGTCCTCAAACCTCGAAGTTGATCATCAGGAACATAAGGAGCTAAATCACCTATGTTGAAAGTAGCATGAACTCCATATTCTCCTAGCAATTCTAATTTATAAGCATTATCCCCCACTTTACTTATGATCTTGAACGGTCCATCACAACGAGGCATAAGTTTATTCTTCCTTTGATTTGGAAATCTTTCCTTCCTCAAGTGTAACCAAACCAAATCCCCTTCTTTGTAGACATGTTGTGATTTATGTTTGTTTGCTCGTGCCTTGTAAATATCATTAACCTTCTCAATTCGAGCCCTTACTTCTGCATGAAGTTTTTGCATGTACTCAACCTTAGTCTTGGCATCTTTGTGTACCAACTCCCCTTTAGGAATACTTACAAAATCAATTGGTAACTTAGGATTAACTCCATAGACAATCTCGAAAGGTGAGTGCTTAGTAGCATAAGTAGGTGACCTATTGTAAGCAAATTCAGCATGAGCAAGTTTCAAATCCCAATCTTTTTGTGTCTTACTCACCAAACCACGCAGCAAAACCCCTATACGATTTGTTACCTCTGTTTGGCCACTGTTTGAGGATGATAAGATGTGCTAAACAAATTTCGTACCTATCAATCTCCAAAGTGACTTCCAAAGTAGCTCATGAATTTGTGTCTCTGTCACTTACAATGGTTTTTGGAACCCCATGTAACCTTATGATGTCTCGAAAATACAAGTCAGCCACATTGATAGCATTATCTGTCTTGTGACATGGTGTAAAATGAGCCATCTTTGAAAATCTATCAACCACTACCATAATAGCATCTTTTCCCCTTGCTGTCCTTGGTAACCCTACAATGAAATCCATAGAAACATCCTCCCAAGGTCCCTCTGGCACTGGCAATGGAGTATAAAAACCTTGATGAAAGGCTGCCTTTGCCTTTTGACAAGTAGCACATTGAGCAATTATAGCTTCAACATCAACAATCATCTTTGGCCAATAGAAATGTTCTTGCAACATGGCTAGGTCTTTGCTAATGCCAAAATGTCCAGCAATACCTCCTCCATGAGCCTCCCTTACTAGCAACTCACGTATAGAACACTTAGGTATGCACAATAGATTACCTTTAAACAAAAACCCATCATGTAGCACATAGGAACTCATAGAACCCTTTGAAAGTTGCGCCATTATTGGTCCANAATATTGGTCCAAAGTCTCCATCTTGCTCGTAAAACTGGACTATCAACTCTAAACCAAGTAACTTGAAGTTTAAAACACCAAGCAAAGNNNAAGTTCAAAACACCAAGCAAAGTATACCTTCTTGACAAAGCATCAGCAACAACATTAGACTTCCCCGTTTTGTACTTTGAAGAGAAGTGAAAAGATTGCAAAAATTCAACCCATTTAGCATGTCTTGGATTCAATTTTTGTTGACCATTAATGTGCTTCAAAGCTTCATGATCAGAATATAGTATGAAGTGATTAGGTCTTAAATAGTGACTCCAATGATCCAAAGCTCTAATAATGGCATAGAACTCCTTGTCATATGTAGAATAGTTCAGTTTAGCACCATTCAATTTCTCACTAAAGTAAGCAATTGGCCTCTTCCCTTGGACTAGAACAGCACCAATTCCAACCCCACTTGCATCCGTCTCTACTTCAAATGGTTTAGAGAAATCTGGTAAGGCTAGTATAGGCGTGTTACAAAGCAACTTCTTAATCAATTCAAAAGCTTCTTGTGCCCCCTTAGTCCACTCAAACTTAGGCTTATCCTTCTTAATGCATTCGGTTATAGGAGCAACAACAGATGAAAAATTCTTCACAAACCTCCTATAGAACGAGGCTAACCCATGAAAAGCACGTACTTCAGTCACGTTCTTTGGTGTTGGCCATGATTTTATAGCTTCCACTTTAGATGGATCAACAGAAACCCCATCTTTGGACACAATATACCCCAAAAACGTCACACTTGGTACCATGAAATAACACTTTTCGAGCTTAGCATAGAGCTTTTGTTCTCGTAATGTCCCAAACACACTCCTTAGATGGCTTAGATGATCATTAACACTCTTGCTATACACCAAAATATCATCTAAATATACCACTACAAACTTACCAATGTATGGCTTTAAGACCTCATTCATCAACCTCATAAATGTACTAGGTGCATTAGTTAACCCAAAAGGCATGACTAACCATTCATAAAGCCCTAGCTTTGTTTTAAAACCTGTTTTCCATTCATCACCTTCCTTCATTCGAATCTGATGATATCCACTTCTTAAATCAATCTTTGAAAATAATTGAGAACCATGTAATTCATCTAGCAAATCATCCAATCTAGGTATAGGAAACCTATACTTGACGGTTATATTGTTAACTGCCCTTGAATCAATACACATTCTCCAAGTCCCATCCTTCTTAGGTACTATTAATGTAGGCACAGCACATGGACTCATGCTCTCTCTCACGTACCCCCTCTCCATTAATTCCTCAATTTGCCTTTGTATCTCCTTTGTCTCCTCTGGATTACATCTATATGCAGGCTTGTTAGGAATTTGAGACCCAGGAATAAGATCAATTTGATGTTCAATCCCTCTTATTGGTGGTAATCCTGGTGGCAACTCATTAGGAAACACATCTGAAAACTCATTCAACATAGGATGCAAAACCCTAGGAATCTCTGGGGCTTCATCTTGTACCTCTTTGGCTAACAACATATAGGACATAGAACTTGTTTTCAACTCCCTTTCTAACTCCTTTCCACCCACCAACAAAACACCTTTAGAATTACCCATGCTTGTTTTAGGTTTAGAAATCATCAAGGGTTTTAATGCATATGATTTTTCATTAGGGTTCTTGCGCACAATATAGACATTTGTTCTCCCATTAAACTTCACAAAACGGTCATATTGCCAAGGTCTACCCAATAGTATATGACAAGCATCCATAGGACAAACATCACAAAGTACTTGATCCTCAAATTTACCAATTTTAAACGCAATCAAGGCTTGTTTGTTTACCTTAACATCGCTTGTGTTGCTAAGCCAATGTAGCTTGTATGGTTGAGGATGTATCTTTGTAGGAATTGCGAGCTTTTCCACCAACAACGTAGATACTACATTTGTGCAACTTCCAGTATCTATGATTACATCACAAAGCTTGCCTTGAACATTACACCTTGTGAGAAAAATTTTATCCCTTTGACTCTCCAAAGGTTGCGCACTTTGAGATTGTAATACCCTACGTAACACCAAGGATTGGCCTTGTGTTTCTGGTTGGACTTCCTCCGTTTCTTCCTCCATATTTTCATAATTGGCATACTCTTCCTCTCCCTCATCCCCATACATCTCCTCCTCTTCTTCAAGGCTTTCCCCATCTACCCAATTTCGAGTTGTTGTGACCCTAGCATGAGGACAATCTCTTTGAATGTGACCTTGCCCTTTACACTTGAAACAAACAATGCGTGAATCACTACTTTGGGGCTTTGAAGTTGAACTCTTATCCTTGATGAAGGGTGGTTTAGTAACCTTATCAAAGTTTGGTTTTTGAGGAAAAGTATCACGCTTTTCTTTAGAATCATAGGTTTTGAAGTATGTCTTTGTTTTGCGTGCAACTTGTTTCTCAACCCTTGCTGCCACTCTACAAACTTCATCAAAGGTCCAATAAGGTTGTAATTCGACCTTCTCCCTTATATTTTCATCTAGACCAGCCACAAAACGAGCCACTTTGTGGTCCTCCTTCTCTTCTAAATCACAAATCATGATCAATTTTTCAAACTCCACAATGTATTCATCAACCGTTTTTCTATCTTGTTTTAATGTATGCATCTTGATGAAATTGTTTTGCTCGAAATCTTGAGGAACAAAACGTTTCCTCATCTCCTTTTTCAATTTAGACCATGAAGAGATTTTTGATCTACCTTCTTTCCTTCTCTTTCTTTGTAAACCCTCAAGCCATAAACTTGCATAGGAAGTGAGTTTTAATTCCGCCAATTTATAGGACTTATGATCATCATATTCTTTGTAACGAAAAATCCTCTCAACCCTACGAATCCAATCTAGAAATTTTTCAGGATCCATACCTCCATTAAACTCAGGAATTTCGAGTTTAAGATTTCGATCATCATCCCTCATCTTTCCCTTACGTTTGTGCCTTGACCTAGGTTCCTCATCGTCACTAGAACTTGATGAGTATCCCTTCTTTGGTTTACGCACACTCCTCACACTTTCTTGCTCACTTGAACTTGATGATGAGCCATCCCCTTGTTTAGATTTAGTAGGAGTTTTCTTGGTAGAAGCCATGATGGTTAAGACTTCATCTAAACGAGCCTTCAACTCATCAATCTCCCCTTGCACACGTATTTCTTTTGCTTGAGCCAAACTCAAACCCTTCGTAAATCCTTGTGGATTTTCGTCTCCACCCTCTTGAGCCATGACAATTGATGATGAATGCTTGAGATTGAACGAACCTCTCAACGAGAGCACCAAAAGTTGATGTGAATTTTGTTATAGACAAACGCCACTCACACAAGATAATCTTAGAGCACAAATTTGATAAATCAACGCACCACAAATTCGAACTTCTAAGGCAAATAATTGATAGAATTTGATTAAAGCAAAGCACCCTCAAATCCTAAAAACTATTCTCACGTGAGATAAAGCTCAAAGCACCACTCACTCAATCGAATTCCTCACAAGAAATTCTCACAAAATTTTGTTTACTTACGTGAAACAAGAAAACCGGAAATTATGTCTTTCAATCAAGCTAATCTGAATTTTATTGATGTATTTTACATCCTATTTATAGCTAAAAACATATTCACACAATAATGAATATTATCTAAACAAATCCTAACTACCCTCTAGATTTCATGGTATAACAAACTAAGATTAGGATAACAAGATAATCTCCACAAAACCGGATACAATCTTGCGCCATATAATTATAATCTGATTTTCTAGTTTAAATCTTAGATATTTTGGAAAACAAATCTAAGGACAATATTTCCAACTAAGTAACTGAAGTTGACCAAGTCAAACAACACGAAAAACACCGTTGACAACGTTGCCCAGAATCTTCAAAATCCTTCAAAAATCCCGCCATACAACCCGCTATAGTTTCCTTTGATTTTTGATGGACTTCCATTTTCAAGAACTACAAGAAACCCTTTGAGCTTCAATCTTTATTTCAAGAAACCTTCAATTCTGTGTTTCCCATGCTTGATTCCATCAACCATGACTCATAAACTAAATAAGAAAATCACAAAACACCATATGGTAAAACCCTATCAAATGAAGTGGGAAGAAAACCCATATAGCTCAACACTCCTAAACTACTAATTATTCTTGCTAGATTTTTACGTGAGGAAACTTGTACATGTTACCATGCACACGTAAAAATTCACCCTAGCCAACCCTAAGAGTCTTGTGTCTCCATAAGCCACTAGCTCTCCCATGGTTGCATTTTGTTTTGCACCTTCTATCAAACCCTCGAAGTTTTGCTCATTGATATTCATATCAGGTTACATGGCTTTGGATTAGCTCATGGTCATTGTTGCATAACACTCATGCTTGAATAAAGCCACATGCCATTTGGAAAGGAAGGTTGATTATGGGGAACAAGATGGTTTTTGCCTATGAGTTTTTCCCATTGCATTTGCTAGGGTTTTCTCATATTTGACATTGAGTCTTTTATTTCTTATGGAGTCTTAATCACCATAATTATGCTAAAATGCATGGAGAACAGATTCTTGAAGGTTTCTTGATTAAAATATTGGATCTTGAAACATTTCTTGAAGTTTCTTGAAGAATCTTGAAAATTGCGCAAAAAAAGGCGAAGCAAGTATGGAGTGTTTTCCAAGTTCTTGGGCAGCAAGATATTTTGTAATTTTTAGCTTAAAATCTGATGATTATCTTCTTAATTAGTTATTTACATAAGTTGTTAGGATATTTTCTTGACTAGGTAGTTTGTTAGAGTTTGTTAGGCAAGATAAGATCAACTTGCAATGATGAGGTGGCATACTTATCTTGTTGTATGTTTATCTTGTGAGGAACGAATTTCTTGTGTTTGTCCGTGTGTTCTAAGATGTTTAGGAGTTGTTTTATTTCCTAAATAAGTTAGGGAGTTTATCCATGGTTGTTTAGGAGTCCTAAGGCATTTGTACTATAAATACCCATGTTTTATTCAATAAAATTCAGATTTTGATTATTGTTCATAATTGTTACTCGTTATTTTGTGTGAGAGTTTCATACAAAATTATCAAAGGAATTCGAGTTTTTTGAGAGTTAAAAGCTTCAAAATATTCACCATAGTTTTAGGATTTGTGATTGAGTGTTCTCACAAAGATTAAAACAACCTTAGAATTAAATTGAGTGTTCCAATCTAACCTAAGTTCGTGAGTTTCGTTGATTGTGAGTGTTCCAATTTACGAAGTTCTTGAAAATTAATTTATCTTAAGTTTAAGCCCTTAGTTTGAACGTAAGATATAGATCATCTCTCACTAGCAATTCCCTAAATAAACATTTAGGCACACACAACTGGTTCCCTTTAAATAGGAATCCATCATGCAACACATAAGATCTAACTACTCCACTCTCCAATTGTTGCATCATAGGACCAAAATCCATATCATATTCATAATATGTCTTGATTAGTTCTAAACCCAGTAGCTTGCAATTCAATACACTAATCAGCACATGCCTTCTAGAAAGTTCATCTGCCACCACATTATACTTGCCATCTTTATATTTGGAGGAAACAGGAAAGGATTGAAGGAACTCAACCCACTTGGCATGTCTAGGATTCAGTTTTTGCTGACCATTGATATGTTTCATTGCTTCATGATCAGAATGCAGGATGAAATGATTAGGCCTTAAGTAATGACTCCAATGATCACAATTGCATAAAACTCTTTATCATTAGTGGAATAATGCAATCTGGCCCCATTTAATTTCTCACAGAAACAGGCAATTGGTCGATTTCCCTACACTAAAACTATGCCAATCCCCACATTTCTTGCATCTGTTTCAACTTCAAAAGGTTTTGTGAAATCAGGCAATGCAAGAATAGGTGTGTGGCATAAAAAATCCTTTATATTTTTTCGAAAGCCCTTTGCGGCTCTTTGGTCCACTCGAATTTCTTGTCCTTCTTAATGCATTCAGTCATAGGAGCAACAATTGATAAGAAGTTTTTGATGAATCTCTTGTAGAATGAAGCCAAACCATGAAAAGAACGAACCTTTGTGATACTCATGGGTGTTGGCTGATGTGAATTTGAATATCTGTGATGATACACCAATAGTGGATGAGTCAATCAACCTACTAATAAATCCTATGGGGTTTGACAAAGATAAATCACAGGTATGGGTGACAATGATAATGATGAGCACTGACACTGTGGAGACATGTGATGGTGGTGGCTTCCTAGCCAACACTATTAACTATTAACCATCAATTTGCTTGTCACTAGTGGAGTGAGCCATTAAGTTAAGTTAAGTGATAGTATCTTTAATTAATGCACTCACAGGATGGAAACACATGGTGGTTACAGGCAACATGTTGGTTTGTTCCATGAGTTTTTTCCCATTTCACTTGACATGGTTTTCTCATTTTGGACATTATTATTATTAGTTCTTGTGGAGTTTTGATCATCATAAATATGCTAAAATACATGAAGAATGGTTTCTTGAAGGTTTCTTGATTAAAAGATTGGATCTTGAAGCATTTCTTGAAGTTCTTGAAGAATCTTGAAATTGCGCAAAAAATTGACGAAAATAGGGTTGTGTATTTTGACGATTTTTGGCAATCTTGAGCACCAAGATATTTTCGTGATTTTTAGGATAATTTCTGATGATTATCTTGTTTATTAATTATTTAGTCAAGTTGTTAAGATAATTTCTTGATTAATTAGTTAGTTAGAGTTTGTTAGGAAAGATAAGATCAAAGTGCAAGTTGCAAGATGATGTGGCAATCTTATCTTTAGTTGCACAAGTAGGATTTATTTCCCTAGTTTATGCGTGTTTCTTTTGTTAGTTCTAGTCAGGATTTCGTTGTTGATTATACCTATAAATAATCTCAACAATAGGATGTCATCAATTAAGTTTTTTCTCATTGAAAAAAAGTTCACTTCGTTGAATTTCACGGAAATCTGCGTAAGAGTGTTTGTTCGAATTTTCATCATAAATTTGTGAGTCAAGAGTGATAAACAAATTTAGATCCTAGTTAATTAATTACAGGAGTGTATTAATTAATTAGCCTTCAATTAAATATTCCAGGAGTGGAGAGTTTGATTGATAAACAACACGTGAATTTGAGGTTGTATTTGCGAATACTACTAAAAATCCACATTACTTGAAGCACTTCCTCTTATCATCAGGGATTGCAGGTGGTTTAACTGGAGTGGCTGACCTTTTTAAATTGTCGAAACTAGGTTTAGCACTAGGTGATTTGATGTGAATTTTGTTATAAACAAACGCCACTCACACAAGATAAACTAGAACACAAATTTGATAAAGCGACGCACCACAAATTCGAAGTCCTAGGGCGAATAATTATTAGAATTTGATTAAAGCAAAGCACCCTCAAATCCTAAAACTATCCTCACGTGAGATAAAGCTCAATAGCTCCACTCACTCGTCGAATTTCTCACAAGAAATCCTCACAAAATTTGTTTTGACACAAAACAATGAAACGAAAAACAATTTGTTTTTTTTCTATCTAATCTGTTTTTCTTGAGGTATTTTACATCCTATTTATAGCTAAACATGTCACCCAATATGTGAATATCCTAAAACAAATCCTAACTACCCTAGAATTAAGGCACAAACAAACTAAAATTAGGAAAACAAAATCTACTCAAATCCGGATAACAAGTCTTGCGCACCAAGGCTTGAAATCTGATTTTCTACCCTAAATCTTAGATATTTTGAGAAACAAATCTACGGACAATATTATCAACAAACTAACTCAAGTTGACTAAGTCAAACAACACGGAAAACACGGATAACAACGTTGCCCAAATCTCTCCAAAATCCCGTAATACAACCCGCCATATTCCATGCTTATTTTTCTTGATTTTTGATGGACTTCCATTTTCAAGAACTTCAAGAAACCTTTCGAGCTTCGATCTTTTTTCCAAGAAACCTCCATTTTCGTGTTCCCCATGCTTGATTCCATCAACCATGACCTATAGACTTATTAAGAAAATCACAAAACACCATATGGGAAAACCCTATCAAGTGAAGTGGGAAGAAAACCCATATAGCTCAACATTCCTAAACTACTAGTTATTCTTGCTTGATTTTTACGTGAGGAAACTTGTGCATGTCACCATGCACACGTAAAAATTTGCCTTAGCCAACCCCAAGAGTCTTGTGTCTCCATAAGCCACTAGTTCTCCCATGGTTGCATCTTGCTTTGCACCTTCTATCAAACCATCGAAGTTTTGCTTGTTGACATTCGTATCATGTGTTTTGAGTTATTTAGGAATTGTTTTATTTCCTAAATAAGTTAGGGAGTTTATCCAAGGTCGTTTAGGAGTCCTAAGGTATTTGTACTATAAATACCCATGTTTTATTCAATAAAATTCAGACTTTGATCATTATTCATAATTGTTACTAGTTATTTTTGTGTGAGTGTTTCATACAAAATTACCAAAGGAATTCGAGTGTTTTGAGAGTTAACAGCTTCGAAATATTCACCACAATTTCAGGATTTGTGATTGAGTGTTCTCACAAAGATTAAAACAACCTTAGGATTAGATTGTTGAGTGTTCTAATCTAACCTAAGTTCGTGATTTTCGTTGATTGTGAGTGTTCCAATTCACGAAGTTATTTAAAATCAATCTATCTTAAGTTTAAGCCCTTAGTTTGAACATAAGATATAGATCAAGTGGTACCACAGCACAATGGCTGACCAAGAAAAACAAAGAAAAACTTATAGTGATGAGTTCATTACACATCTAGCAGAACAAACAAACAAGTTGTAAGAGTTGTTCTTGGGATTGACGACGGAAGTTATTCGCCTCAAAACTAAGCCTTCAAATATTGATGATGATCGTGGTTTGAAGTTTGAAGTGAATGAATTCGATGGCCAAGGTGATGTAGAAGCATACCTTGAATGGGAGCTAGCATTGGAAAGGTATTTTGATTACAAGGGCATGAGTGAAGATAAGAAGTACAAGGGCATGAGTGAAGATAATGGCATAGAACTCCTTGTCATATGTAGAATAGTTCAGTTTAGCACCATTCAATTTCTCACTAAAGTAAGCAATTGGCCTCTTCCCTTGGACTAGAACAGCACCAATTCCAACCCCACTTGCATCCGTCTCCACTTCAAATGGTTTAGAGAAATCTGGTAAGGTGAGTATGGGTGTGTTACAAAGCAACTTCTTAATCAATTCAAAAGCTTCTTGTGCCCCCTTTGTCCAGTCAAACTTAGGTTTATCCTTCTTAATGCATTCGGTTATAGGAGCAACAACAGATGAAAGATTCTTCACAAACCTCCTATAGAACGAGGCTAACCCATGGAAAGCACGTACTTCTGTCACGTTTTTTGGTGTTGGCCATGATTTTATAGCTTCCACTTTAGATGGATCAACAGAAACCCCATCTTTGGACACAATATACCCCAAAAACGTCACACTTGGTACCATGAAATAACACTTTTCGAGCTTAGCATAGAGCTTTTGTTCTCGTAATGTCCCAAACACACTCCTTAGATGGCTTAGGTGATCATTAACACTCTTGCTATACACCAAAATATCATCTAAATATACCACTACAAACTTACCAATGTATGGCTTTAAGACCTCATTCATCAACCTCATAAACGTACTAGGTGCATTAGTTAACCCAAAAGGCATGACTAACCATTCATAAAGCCCTAGCTTTGTTTTAAAACCTGTTTTCCATTCATCACCTTCCTTCATTCGAATCTGATGATATCCACTCCTTAAATCAATCTTTGAAAATAATTGAGAACCATGTAATTCATCTAGCAAATCATCCAATCTAGGTATAGGAAACCTATACTTGACGGTTATATTGTTAACTGCCCTTGAATCAATACACATTCTCCAAGTCCCATCCTTCTTAGGTACTATTAATGTAGGCACAGCACATGGACTCATGCTCTCTCTCACGTACCCCCTCTCCATTAATTCCTCAATTTGCCTTTGTATCTCCTTTGTCTCCTCTGGATTACATCTATATGCAGGCTTGTTAGGAATTTGAGACCCAGGAATAAGATCTATTTGATGTTCAATTCCACGTATGGGTGGTAATCCTGGTGGCAACTCATTAGGAAACACATCTGAAAACTCATTCAACATAGGATGCAAAACCCTAGGAATCTCTGGGGCTTCATCTTGTACCTCTTTGGCTAACAACATATAAGACATAGAACTTGTTTTCAACTCCCTTTCTAACTCCTTTCCACCCACCAACAAAACACCTTTAGAATTACCCATGCTTGTTTTAGGTTTAGAAATCATCAAGGGTTTTAATGCATATGATTTTTCATTAGGGTTCTTGCGCACAATATAGACATTTGTTCTCCCATTAAACTTCACAAAACGGTCATATTGCCAAGGTCTACCCAATAGTATATGACAAGCATCCATAGGACAAACATCACAAAGTACTTGATCCTCAAATTTACCAATTTTAAACGCAATCAAGGCTTGTTTGTTTACCTTAACATCGCTTGTGTTGCTAAGCCAATGTAGCTTGTATGGTTGAGGATGTATCTTTGTAGGAATTGCGAGCTTTTCCACCAACAACGTAGATACTACATTTGTGCAACTTCCAGTATCTATGATCACATCACAAAGCTTGCCTTGAACATTACACCTTGTGAGAAAAATTTTATCCCTTTGACTCTCCAAAGGTTGTGCACTTTGAGATTGTAATACCCTACGTAACACCAAGGATTGGCCTTGTGTTTCTGGTTGGACTTCCTCCGTTTCTTCCTCCATATTTTCATAATTGGCATACTCTTCCTCTCCCTCATCCCCATACATCTCCTCCTCTTCTTCAAGGCTTTCCCCATCTACCCAATTTCGAGTTGTTGTGACCCTAGCATGAGGACAATCTCTTTGAATGTGACCTTGCCCTTTACACTTGAAACAAACAATGCGTGAATCACTACTTTGGGGCTTTGAAGATGAACTCTTATCCTTGATGAAGGGTGGTTTAGTAACCTTATCAAAGTTTGGTTTTTGAGGAAAAGTATCACGCTTTTCTTTAGAATCATAGGTTTTGAAGTATGTCTTTGTTTTGCGTGCAACTTGTTTCTCAACCCTTGCTGCCACTCTACAAACTTCATCAAAGGTCCAATAAGGTTGTAATTCGACCTTCTCCCTTATATTTTCATCTAGACCAGCCACAAAACGAGCCACTTTGTGGTCCTCCTTCTCTTCTAAATCACAAATCATGATCAATTTTTCAAACTCCACAATGTATTCATCAACCGTTTTTCTATCTTGTTTTAATGTATGCATCTTGATGAAATTGTTTTGCTCGAAATCTTGAGGAACAAAACGTTTCCTCATCTCCCTTTTTAATTTAGACCATGAAGATATTTTTGATCTACCTTCTTTCCTTCTCTTTCTTTGTAAACCCTCAAGCCATAAACTTGCATAGGAAGTGAGTTTTAATTCCGCCAATTTATAGGACTTATGATCATCATATTCTTTGTAACGAAAAATCCTCTCAACCCTACGAATCCAATCTAGAAATTTTTCAGGATCCATACCTCCATTAAACTCAGGAATTTCGAGTTTAAGATTTCGATCATCATCCCTCATCTTTCCCTTATGTTTGTGCCTTGATCTTGGTTCCTCATCGTCACTAGAACTTGATGAGTATCCCTTTTTTGGTTTACGTACACTCCTCACACTTTCTTGCTCACTTTCACTTGATGATGAGCCCTCCTCTTGTTTAGATTTAGTAGGAGTTTTTTTGGTAGAAGCCATGATGGTTAGGACTTCATCTAAACGAGCCTTTAACTCGTCAATCTCCCCTTGCATACGTAGCTCTTTTGCTTGAGCCAAGCTCAAACCCTTCGTGAATCCTTGTGGATTTTCGTCTCCACCTTCTTGAGCCATGATAATTGATATTGAACACTTGAGATTGAATGAATCTCTCAACGAAAGCACCAAAAGTTGATGTGAATTTTGTTATAGACAAACGCCACTCACACAAAGAAACTTAGACTTCAAATTTGATAAAGCTACGCACCACAAATCTGAACTTCTAAGGCGAATAATTAGTAGAATTTGATTAAAGCAAAGCACCCTCAAATCCTAAGAACTATCCTCACGTGAGATAAAGCAAAAAGCACCACTCACTCAATCGAATTTCTCACAAGAAACTCTCAAAATTTTGTTTTCTTCGTGAAACAATAAAAACCGGAAAACTTATGTTTTTCAATCAATCTAATCTGAATTTTATTGATGTATTTTACATCCTATTTATAGCTAAACATATCACACAATATTTCAGAATCCTAAACATATCCTAACTACCTTAGATATATGGTATAACAAACTAAGATTAGGATAACAAGAAAATCTTATCAAAACCGGATACAATTTTTGCACCATATATTTTGTAATCTGATTTCTAGTCTAAATCTTAGATATTTTGCAAATCAAATCTAGCCACCATATTTCCGAATAACAACCCTAGGTTGACCAAGTCAAACAACACAAAATCCCGCGTTGACAACGTTGCCCAAAACTTCAAAAATCTTCCAAAAATCCCGCCATATGCATTGCTTTGATTCTCGTTGATTTTTGTTGGACTTGCGATTTCAAGAACTTCAAGAAACTCTTCAAGATTCAATCTTTATTTCAAGAAACCTCCATTTTTGTGTTTCTCATGCTTGATTCCATCAACCTTGACTCATAAACTAATCAAGAAAATAACAAAACACCATATGGTAAAACCCTATCAAATGACGTGGGAAGAAAACCCATATAGCTCAACACTTCTAAAGTACTAACTTATACTTGTTTTATATTTACGTGAATAAGCTTGTACATGTTACCATGCACACGTAAAAATCCACCCTAGCCAACCCTAGAAGCCTTGTGTCTCCATAAGCCACTAACTCTCCCAAGGTTGCTTCTTGTTTTCCACCTTTAATCAAACCCAAACCCTCGAAGTTTTGCTCATTGATATGCGTATCACCTTTTCAATCCTTAATCTGATCTGTGCATGTATATGCTGGTTTATTAGGAATCTGAGCACTTGGGATTAAGTCAATCTGGTGTTCAATGCCCCTATTGGGAGGCAAACCTGGTGGTAACTCATCTGGAAATACATCTTCAAATTCCTTCAATAGTGGTTGAAGAATTTTAGGGATTACAGATGTTTCAATTCTCACATCTTTGGCCATCAACGGAAACACTTGTTGTCAATCAGTCAATTCTTTCTCCAATTCCTTAGGATTAGTCAAAAACACTCCCTTTTTATTCTCCACATTCAATTGCTTCTTGTTTTGCGCCGCTTTTAGAGGTTTCAACGCAATTGGCTTGTCAGTTTCCTGCCTTTTGATGATGTAGACATTGGTTCTTCCATCATACTTCACAAACCGATCATATTGCCAGGGTCTACCAAGCAATATATGACAAGCATCCATTGGACAAACATCACAAAGCACTTGATCCACGAATTTACCAATTTTGAACGCAATCAAAGCTTGTTTGTTTACCTTAACATCACTTGTGTTGCTAAGCCAATGTAACTTAAATGGTTGGGGATGGACCTTTGTAGGAATTTCGAGCCTTTCCAACAACAACGTAGATACNAATGTAGAGACTACATTTGTGCAACTTCCAGTGTCTATGATCACATCACAAAGCTTGCCTTGAACATTACACCTTGTGAGAAAGATTTTGTCTCGTTGATTCTCCAAAGGTTGCGCACTTTGTGATTGCAACACCCTACGCAAAACCAATGCTTGGCCTTGTGTTTCGGGTTGAACCTCCTCCGTTTCTTCTTCCGTAGTCTCATATTTGGCATAATCTTCCTCTCCGTTATCCTCGTACACCTCCTCCTCTTCTTCAAGGTTTTCTTCATCTCCCCAATTTCGAGTTGTTGTAACCCTAGCATGAGGACAATCTCTTTGGATGTGGCCTTGCCCCTTACACTTGAAACAAACAATGCGTGGATCACTACCTTGAGACCTTGAAGTTGAACTCTTATCCCTGATGAGGGGTGGTTTAGCAACTTTATCAAAGTTTAACTTTTGAGGAAATGCATCACGTTTTTCCTTAGGATCGTAAGTCCTAAAGAATGCTTTTGGCTTACGTGCAACTTGCTTTTCAACTGTTGCAGCCACTTTACAAACTTCATCAAAGGTCCAATAAGGTTGCAATTCGACCTTTTCCTTAATATTATCATCTAGACCAGTCACAAAACGAGCCACCTTGTGGTCCTCCTCTTCTAAGTCACAAACCATGATCAATTTTTCGAACTCCACGATGTATTCGTCAACAGATTTTCTATCTTGCTTCAATGTATGCATCTTAATGAAATTATTTTGTTCGAAATCTTGAGGAACAAACCGTTTCGTCATCTCCCTCTTTAACTTAGACCATGAAGAGATTTTCGACCTACCCTCCTTCCTTCTCTTCCTTTGCAAACCCTCAAGCCATAGACTTGCGTAGGAAGTGAGCTTCAATTCCGCTAATTTGTAGGACTTATGATCATCATATTCCTTGTAACGAAAAATCTTCTCAACTCTACGAATCCAATCTAAAAATTTTTCAGGGTCCATACCTCCATTAAACTCAGGAATTTCGAGTTTAAGGTTTCGATCATCATCCCTCATCTTCCCTTTGCGTTTGTGTCTTGACCTAGGCTCCTCGTCGTCATTAGAGCTTGACGAGTATCCTTTCTTTGGTTTACGAACACTTCTCACACTTTCCTGCTCACTCGAACTTGATGATGAGCCATCCCTTTGCTTAGATTTAGTGGGAGTCTTCTTCATAGAAGCCATGATTGTCAAGGCTTCTTCTAAACGAGCCTTCAACTCGTCGATCTCCCCTTGCATGCGCAGTTCTTTTGCTTGAGCTAAACTCAAACCTTTCGTATATCCTTGTAGAATTTCGTCTCCACCCTCTTGAGCCAGTAAAATTGATGATGATAACTTGAGATTGAACGAACCTCTCAACGNTGATAACTTGAGATTGAACGAACCTCTCAACGAGAGCACCAAAAGTTGATGTGAATTTTGTTATAAACAAACGCCACTCACACAAGATAAACTAGAACGCAAATTTGATAAAGCGACGCACCACAAATTTGAAGTTCTAGGGCGAATAATTGTGATACGCATATCAATAAGCAAAACTTCGAGGGTTTGGGTTTGATTGAAGGTGGAAAACAAGAAGCAACCACTATCCTCACGTGAGATCAAGCAAAAGCACCACTTCACTCCCACATCGAATTCTCACAAGAAACTCTCAAAAATTGTTTACTTCGTGAAACAAAGAAAAACGAAAACTTATGTTTTCCAGCACGCTAATATGAATTATGAGTATTTTACATACTATTATAGGCTAAAACATATCACATAATAGGTCAGAAATCTAAACATATCCTAACTACCTTAGATATATGGTATAACAAAAGAAGATGGATAACAAGAACTCTTCAACAAACCGGATACATATATTTGCACCATATATTTTGTATTGCTTTTAGTCAAATCGTAGATTATTTTGGCAAATCAAATCTAACCACCATTATATCCGGAATAAAAACCCGTAGGTTGACAAGTCCAACAACAACAAAAATCCCGCGTGACTAACTTGCCCACAACTGCAAAAATCTTTCAAAAATCCCGCCATATGCATTGCGTTGTTTTTCGTTGCTTTTTGTTGGACTTCCGCTTCATAGAACCTTCAAGAACTCTCAAGATTCAATCTTTATTCAAGAAACCTCCATTTTTTGTGTTTCTCATGCTGTTCCCTCAACCTTGACTCAAAACGAATCAAGAATAACAAAACACCATATGGTAAAACCCTATCACAATTGACGTGGAAGAAAACCCAATAGCTCAAACCCCCACGTCTAAACTTAAATATACCTGCCTTTTAACATTTACGGAATAAGCTGTGCATGTCACCATGCACACGTAGAAATCCACATGGCCAACCCCAGAAGCCTTGTGTCTCTAAGCACTAACCCCCAAGGTTGCTTTCTGGTTTCCACCTTCATCAAACCCAAAACCCTCGAAAGAATTTTGTATTGATATGACGATCAGTCTTCCATTAACTTCACCAACCGGTCATATTTCCAAGGTCTAACCCCAGTTAATATGTTGACAAGCATCCATGAGGACAAACTATCACAAAGTACTTGATCCTCATGAATTACCAATTTTTAAACGCAATCAAAGCTGTTTGTTTACCTTAAACATCGCTTGCTGTTGCTAAGCCAATGTAGCTTGTAGGGTTGAGGATGTATCTTGTAGGAAATTGCGAGCTTTTCCACCAACAACGTAGATTACTCCATTGTGTGAAAAACCTTCCAGTATCTATATAAATCCAAAGCCTTGCATTGCACCTTACAATTGTGAGAAAATTTGATGTCTCTTTGACTCTCCCAAAGTTGTGCACTGGTTGTAATCCCTACGTAACACAGGATTGGCCTTGTGTTTCTGGTTGGATTCCTCCGTTTCTTCTTCCATAGTTCATAATTGGCATCTAGTCCTCTCCCTCATCCCCATGACATTGCACTCTCTCTTCAAGGCTTTCCCCATCTACCCAATTTCGAGTTGTTGTGACCCTAGCATGAGGACAATTCTTCTTTGAATGTGACTTGTCCTTTACACTGAAACAAAAGCGTGAATCACTACTTGGGTTTTGAAGTTGAAAAAAACCCCTCTTATCCTGATGAAGGGTGGTTAGTAACATTACAAAGGTTGGTTTTTGAGGAAAGTATCACGCTTTTCTTTAGGCTCATAGTTTTTGAAGTATGTCTTGGCTTCGTGCAATTGTTTCCAACCCTTGCTGCCACTCTACAAACTTCATTTGAAGGTCCAATAAGGTTGTAATTCGACTTTCTTCCTTATATTTTCTCTAGACCAGCCAAAAAAGGAGCACTTTGTGGTCTATTCTCTTCCAAATCAAACACCATAATCAATTTTCAAACCCACATATATTCATCAACCGTTTTTCTATAGTCTTTAATGTATGCATCTTGATGAAATGTTTTGCCGAAAATCTTGCGGAACAAAACGGTCCTATCTCCCTTTCAATTTAGACCATTGAAGATATTTTGACCTACCTTCTTCCTCCTCGTTCTTGTAACCCCTCAAAGCCATAGACTTGCATAGGAAGTGCGTTTTAATCGCCAATTTATAGGATTTATGATCATCATTTCTTTGTACACGCAAAACTCCTCTCAACCTACGAAGCCATCTAGAAATTTTTCAGGATCCATACCTCCAGTTTAACTCAGGAATTCGAGCTTAAGATTTCGATATATCCCTCATCTTTCCTTTACGTTTGTGCCTTGATCTTGGTTCCTCATAATCCACTAGACTTGATGGAATCGTTTTTGGTTTACGTACACTCCTAACACTTTCTGCTCACTTGACTGATGAGAGCCCTCCTCTTGCTTGATTAGTAGGCGTGTTCTTGGTAGATAGCCATGATGCGTACGACTTCATCTATAACGAGCCTTATACTCACGCGCTCAATTCCCTTGCCTACGTAGCTCTTTTGCTTGAGCCAAGCTTGCAAAACCTTTCGTGAAGCCTTGGGATGTTCGTCTCCACCTTCTTGTGAGCATTGTTAATTGAGATTGAACACGAGAGTGAATGGAATCTCTAAACGAGAGCCCAAAGTTGTGTGAATTTTGTATAGACAAACGCACTAACACAAAGGAAACTTAGCTTCAAAAAAAAATTTGTAATAACGCCACGCACACAAATTTGAAATCTAACGGAGAATAATTAGTGATGTGATTAAAGCAAAGAACCCTCAAAATCCTCAAGAAACTATCTTAACGTGAGATAAGAACAAACACCACTCACTCAATCGAATTTCTCAAAGAAACTCTCAATTTTTTTTTTCTCGTGAAACAATAAAAACCGGAAAAACTTATGTTTTCAATCAATTAATCGAATTTTATTGATGATTTTACATCTATTTAAGATAACATACACACCATATTGAGAATCCTAAACATATCCTAACTACCGTGATATATGGTCTAACAAACTAAGATAGGATAACAAGAATCTCACCCCAAACAGCTACGAATATGGGCACATATATTTGTAATTGATTCTAGTGACCTAAATCTTAGATATTTGAGAATCCAAATCTAGACACCATATTTCCGAATAAACAAACTAAAGTTGACCAAGTCAAACACTGAAAAACGTCGTGACACGTTGCCCATCCTCAAAAATCCTTCAAAAATCCCGCCTTATTGCTTTGTTTCTCGATTGATTTTTGTGGACTTACGATTTCAAGAACTTCAAGAAACTCTTCAAGATCAATCTGTATTCAAGAAAACCTTCATTTTGGTTTCCATGGCTTGATCCATCAACCTTGACTCATAAACTAAGCACGAAAAATAAACAAAAAACCATATGGTAAAAACCTATCAAATGACGTGGGAAGAAACCCATATAGCCCCTAAACACTTCTAAACTACTAACTTATTTGCTGAACACGACGTGAATAAGCTTGTACAGTCCCATGCACACGTAAAAATCCACCCTAGCCAACCCAAGAAGCCTTTGTCTTCCATAAGCACTACTTCTCCCCAT
>PYUH01000080.1:10146-23042 GCA_016808085.1 Suaeda aralocaspica
ATATATATATATATATATATATATATATATATATATATATATATATATTCAGTATGATTTTAATATAATAAGAATGAGTTATTGGTGGAATTTAGTTCTAAACTTCTAATCACCTGTCAGCCAACTATGTGTGACAAATAATTTAGCAAATCAATAATTTACACTTTTAAATCTGTAAAAATAAACATTATCACTTAACAAAAATAGTTTCTACTTGTCAAATCAGATGAAGTAGATCAGACCTTAAATTTGTTGCTGTTTAATTTGCATGCATGTTTTGTTGGGATTCTTTTTTCATGCGTTGTTCAGTAGTACTGTGGTAGTATTGTGAATATCTCACTTTGTTTTGGTTCTGGGCTTCCTTTTTTGTCAGGATGGTTCATGTAATGGTTTACAACATTATGCTGCCCTCGGAAGAGATAAGGTATTGTGCCTTCTTATATAAGAGCATATCATGTCCATTTTCTGGTTTTTGATAGGAGTATAAATGTGGATGCATTGAAAGGGTATGGATGCTATATTAGGAGAAGATGACATGGAAATAAGTAGATCCTTGTTTAGGTGGTTATAAATGTTTTTTAAATGCTATTTCATGAGAAGATGACATGTAAGTCGAGAGGATTAGGCAACAAAGTTGTGAAAATGCTAATTTGCTGAGGGCCGGGTTAGCATTGCTGGACATTTTGGTCATAATTAGTTTTTCATAAGTTGTATGGAATAAGATATTAGTTCAATAATTAAGCTCGACTTTAATATGATAATTACTCGTTAGATATACATGCGATGCTAATAATGAAAATTGACAAAAAAAATACTTTGTCTAAGATTTTAGGTTTTAGAAAATTGAACTATATAAAGTTGCAATGAGTATGGTCAATCTTAAAACTTATAGTCAAAGCTAGTAAATCGTAAAAATGTCAAAGAGTAACTTGGCGGTAATTAATTAATATGCGAAGTATTATTGGAAAATATTTTAAATATTTTTTTTTTTTTTTAATTTCTCTTTAAGCAATATTAAATTCAATTACTGCAATGTATGTATTGCTGGTGATTTTCTTTACTACCAACTGATGATCATAAATTATCCAGTTGGGTGCAGAGGCTGTAAATCTTGTTGCTGGGGATAAGCCTGCTGATGTTTATTCTGGGATTGCTGCTCGGTAAGCCCTTGAGTCTTGAACTTTTACATTGTATCTTTTTTTGGAGCAAAAAGTTAACTACAAAAATATTGTGGTCCTCGTTTCATTAATATGGACCATACATGATAGTGCAAGAAAATGGATATAAAATGAGACCAAATACAATGAATAAGTGTTTCAAGACATCATGGGGTGCTTTCTAGAGTTGTTGTAAGTACACAACTCAGGAACAGTTACATGTACCAACGTTGTCTTGGCTCATTCAGATTGAGGGTTTGTGCATGATAGGTGGCACAAGCTTTAATCAAGTACTCTTGTGGCTTATTTGCACCACAATTAAAAAAAAGTGGCTTTAGGATCTTTCATTCATCTTGCCCCAAATTAGTTGATTTGTTGTTGTGAATGATAAATCAAGTGCATGGCTTGGTTTCTGAGGTCACTTGTCTCCTTCCATGAAAATAAGCCAATACTTCAATTCGAGAGCTTTTGCTTCATTTGATTTAGATCAAGTGCATTGTGCATGACTCATGATATTGGTTTTTGTTCATGATTTCGATGTTGAAGAAATAGTGATGTATCTGATTTCAGCTTATAATAGGATTGATGGTCTTTGATCTTCAAGATTTCTTTGTCAAATTCTATAAAGATATTGTCTAATCTCATCAATTTCATTCAATTCCATACTTGCAGGGTCCTTGAAAAAATGCGTGAAGATGCTCAGAAAGATCCTTTATCTGAACCTTATGCAGCCTGTGCAAAACTTCTGTTAGGTCAGGTAATTCATTCTGCTACTTTGTCTAACTTTGGGGAAGGATGACATGTTACTTAAAGAGTGAGCAACAGACTTTTGCTATGTGACATCTGATATTTGGAGCTTCGGCTTGATTACAATAGTTTTAGGCAATCTTGTCTTTTCTGCTATATAGTTTATGAATTTGAGCTGATGAGTTTTGTGCTTTCTTTTCATCCAATGAATGATAGTCTGGAATAACTCTTTGCTGTTTTATGCAAAAATGTAGGTGGATAGGAAGCTGGTCAAGCAGACTGTAATGACTTCAGTGTATGGTGTCACATACATTGGCGCTCGTGATCAAATCAAGAAGAGACTAAAAGAACGTAATGCCATTGTTGATGATACTGAGTTGTTTACTGCAGCATGTTATGCTGCTAAAGTAAGTAAATGTAATTGTGGTGTATGTTTCTTTTTGGTTTATTTTAAAAAATCATTTAGAGAAGGCAACTTGCATCAGTAATTCAGTAACTACACATTACATAGGAAAAAGCTTGGCTCATTTGTTTATCACTTATCTTTTTATGAGATGTGCCTTTGTGGGGCTAATGCACACCCATTACCCTAGCAATGCCTAATACACTATCAATGCCTCTAATCTCTTTGGTATTGGTTATTCTGTTGCTGGATTTTAGGAAGGGTGGAGGGTAATTGAGATGTTATTTTATTATCAGAATTTCAAACAGTCTGCAGGATGCAAAACTGAGCCAGTTCTAATAATTTGAAGTCCGTAAACTCCCTTAGCTATTGTCAATTTAGTACGGTCATTGTCTATAGCTTACATGTACAATTTGTTGATTTGTTTAGACTTCTAGTGGTATACATTAGTTTTTGTTACTCATTTGTGTGGGATACATTCAATGAATCATCTAGCTTTTTTTTTTCTCCATTTTAATAGCTATATTCATTATGGTTTTGCTTTGTATTTTTTTGCGAACAGACCACTATGACTGCGTTGGAAGAAATGTTCGAGGCTGCAAGAGGAATAATGGATTGGCTTGGTGACTGTGCGAAGGTTTTTGATCATCCCCTACCTATCTGTTCTCTGTTATGATGTCCTACATTCAATCTAGGGTGTTTTGAGAAGCAAAATTTGATTCCTGTTGTTGAAAACTTTCTGCAGACTTTTCTGCCAACCTTTTTATTTTATTTTAATTATTTTTTTATTCAGTACTGTATCATTTTTGCAGTAGGTTGGTACGTAGTTTAAATTTTAATAACCATTTAAATTTGCTTGTAAACACAGATCATTGCATCTGAAAACCAACCTGTGCGATGGACAACTCCTCTTGGACTCCCTGTTGTTCAGCCTTATCGCAATCTTGGAAGACGCTTGGTAACTTTACGGGCTAACCTTTTTCCTTGTATTTGTGTTGGAGATTTTCCTTTTTTTGTCCTATAACATTCAGTTGAAATGTTTGCAGATTAAGACTTCTCTTCAGGTTTTGACCCTTCGTAGCGAAACTGACAAGGTAACACTACCCAATACATAAATTTTTTACAGGTTATCACAGTTTCTATTGTTTGCCTTGTTTTTTCTGATATATCTGATCCTGATTGCAGTTTCTCTTTTGTGCTTAACTGCTTATTACTGATACAAGGTTGTGCTTGTGTTTTGTATACATTACAGGTCTTGGGTAAGCGTCAGAGAACCGCATTTCCACCGAATTTCGTCCATTCTCTTGATGGTTCACACATGATGATGACTGCCAATGCCTGCAAACAAGCTGGCTTGTATTTTGCAGGTCTGTTTAGCATACTTAACCTTTTCTCATTCTGGAATCTGGATTTGGGAGATTCTGCTTAGCTCATTTTTTTGTTTGGTCCATTCAATTTTGTAGGAGTTCATGACTCGTACTGGACACATGCATGTGACGTTGAGGAAATGAATCGAATATTAAGGGAGAAGTTTGTTGAGCTCTATGATCAACCTATACTTGAGAATGTAAGTCTTTTATCTGAATTAGGACTTTAGGGTCTTATTTGGGCTTGTTTTTGTATATAAATTTTCTAGGATGAAATAGCTAGTTTTATGCTGACGTGGTCATTGTTTACATATCGATCAATGGAAGTCTTAATCTCATATTCTCACAAGTAGGTCGGCTACATGAACCAAAAACGTTTCCTTATGCGGTTGTCAAGATCCTCCCCCTTCATTGCCTTTTGTTCAACTGTCACCTCCGCTTGCAAACCTAATTTTTCCAAACCTTTCTTAACTCCTCTTCATGTAATTTTCAGTCTTCTTTGACTCCTAAAATTGCCATTCTCCCAGCACTCTACCTTCCTTAGTAGTATGTTTGCTGGCCCTGTCTTATATGCCCAAACCTTGTGCAGTGGGTTTCCTACTCATCTCAGCAATTTCCGTTTACTTAATGTGGTCCTTTCTCCAACATTATTTTCCATATTATGGGGGATATAGTTGGTTTATAGCAGTTGTATAGAATTTTTCCTTTTCTTCAAAGATATCTGTCATATAAAATTCTCCATTTTCCTCTAAAGGCATGCTACCATTACACAATACCCCGGTTGCGCTCCCAAGCTTAATCCTGTCAGTCACATGTTGGTCTATCACCATATTTGTGTATATAGTTGATTCAAGGTTCTTTAAGCACACACTCTAGGGAAGCAGAGCAACTCCTTGCCAATCAATGTTATCCCTCGAGTTCCTTTGGTGTCCATTAATTTAGCATTGACTTTGGCTCTAATTTTATCCGCCACCACGATGGCTCTATGGCTTGGTGAAGGGGGAATTGGGAGAGCACCATCGTATTTAGCCTTTTAATCAAGTTACCAACCGGTCAAAACTTACTTTGAGAAGATACCATACAAGCTTAACTTATTATGAGTTAATAGGTTAACTTATATGAGAAGATGGCTTTAAGGTTACTTATTCTAGACAATTGTTCCTTTTACTTATTAATAACTAAATAAATACATTAGAGTTTGAACTTGTTTGCTAGAAAACATAAATGTCAAAAATGGGATAACAAAAAAACAAAAAAAAAAAAAAAAAACTATCGGAAGTATTTTGTTCTCTTGGACTAGAGTTCCTGTACTTGTGGATCACTGTACTGCTGTATACGCTAAATCTTGGTACTGTGGGTCCACTGTACCACTGTATTGGAACAGGGGAACTTCAGTTGATCTTGGGTTTATTTACTTTTTTGGCTTATCCCTAAATTACTGAGCTGAATGTATTTATTTATGTGCAGTTGTTGCAGAGCTTTCAAAAAGACTTTCCCCATTTAGAATTCCCTCCTCTCCCTCAGCGTGGAGATTTTGACTTACGAGAGGTTCTGCAGTCTCCTTATTTCTTCAATTAATTCATGGTTGATTTTCATAGTATATATCCTTCGCCTGATTATATACAAAAAAGACGATGGTCCAACATAAGGACATTCCTGGTATCATTTCCCCTTGAGACAAGGATAAGCGTTGGATTTCCATCCTCCCAAAAGCAAAAATAAGATACAGCTAACAAGAAAAAAACTTTGTGAACTATCTGCCTGTATGTTGTATGGTGCTGAGAATTTTTGCTAGATCTCTTGGACAAAAATGGATCCTGAATTTTATGGCTGGGGAACCTGATTCATGGAGTTGAGCCGTAAACGAAATCACTAGAGAGCAAGAGAGGGGAGACGGAGCTTCTTTGTGACAAACAAGAATGAATTATTGATGAGAGTAACTGTTAGCAGATCTTACAAATTACAAGTACATCTGTTATTCAGGTATCAGCAGGCGTGTAGCAACAAGTTGGTGTTGTTGAAAATTACTTTTAGCGAGTACTCGATGCAGGCGATGATTGTTTTACTGATTACATATTTATTAGACACTTCACAGAAAATAAAGTGAGCAAATCTAAAAATAGAATGCTCCAATAGCTTTATGTAAGCCTTAATTAAGGTTGTGCCACTAATGTATATATGTGCTAGTATAGGATATTTTCTGGGTGTTGTGTAGGATGGATTTGTAGAAGCAAAATTTTTGACGCAAAGGTATCATGTATTTATGAATGTTGAGTTTACATTATAATATTCATTTTTTGCAACCCTTGATTATGTCTAGAAACATAGATCTACGTTTTGAGGGTCTGAGTCTAATATTTTGTACCGGATGGGAGTGGATCGAATTTGGTCCCAAGTGTTGTCAAGTCGGGTCTACATCGCCTCCTCTTAGACCCATACCCTCCCCATAGTCCCATGTTGTATACAAGAATTCTAACTTATGAAGTTATGAAATTTTGACATAGCCTATAATAATGTTTTTTCTGATGTTCTAGTTTATATTAATCTATCTCTATACCTATAAAATAGCAAAACAATACTCCATATATTGATACAAAAAAATATATTTTTAAACATCAATATCATTTTAGAATATATTTAAGACTTAATTGATTATCGATAAACTTATATGATCAAATTATGCTTAAGCACTTCTGGTGTAACTCAATTAGTGAATAGTGATGGGATAATAATTTCCTAAATTTAACATATATTTGTTTGTTTACAATTTACAAGTCAATTAGGAATGTATTGCTCATCAGTCCAACTCATGATTATGATGGTAATTTTTTTAAAAAAAAAGATGTGCTTAAAATGTCAAATTATGTACTTTTAAGTTATCACCAAGTCATATGTATCCTAAAGTAAACATTAAGTTTGATAAAACATTATATCGTGCTCAACATTATTACAAAGTACAATTTATGCTTATTATCTTGTCATTTATCAACTAATTTGACCACAATACACCCACAACTAGAGAGTTTTTAATTTTTTTAAATGTAAATAATCAAAAGAATTAATGCGAACAGTTGGAATTAATCTTAAATAATCAAAAGTTGACATTGTTTCTACATCAAGGGTGAGAGTTGGAATTCATAATGTTTCTTTACTTATTATTTTTATTTCCACCCAATTACTTTTATGTTTTTCTTTTGTTATTTAGATGATTCATTTCACTTCAAATACCTATGGTCGGTCCTAGATATATGGACATTGGTATTATACTTTTACAATTCATTTGAACCAAAATCATGCTAATTTTATCATAAAAATGATCGTGCCTAACACTTGTACACGTAGCTGTTTCTGACGCTAAATGACAAAGATATTCATAACTTTAGGGTAATACAAAGACTCAAGAGATTCTCACTACTCAACACTAATTTAATAACATCAACTTATTTACTCTATATAACCTGTATGGCTGTATATTTGAGCCTGCTTCACAACTTTTTGAGCACTTAGCTCGGCTCATGTATCTCTCCATCCAAGCTCGAAGACAGAGTGAACTAGAAATGAGGTATTTGGGACAATGTCATTGTATATGCCTCTCTACTAATAAGTATTTTCCTATAAACAATTGGTGCCTCTAATGGAAGCACTTCTAGAACAAGAAAGCAACCAGAAAGAAGTTTTCAGCCAAAAATAACAAGCAAATTCCTAAACTTTGCTGAACTATGTTTAGACTGAGTCTAATATATATATATAAAAAAAAAACTGTGAAAACGAAATGCAAGCAAGTTAAGTCAGTTCAATAATATTTTTAATGAATTTAGAAAGCAACTAATCGGTGACTAATTCAAGAACTAATTAGTCCTGACCTTAAGAAGGATCTCCATGACAGAACAAGAAACCAAGTAGCATTGTAAGAGTGAGAAGCTCGGCTGTGATCCAAGAAGCTGGTAGGCGCTATGTCCAAGAGTAACCTTGATGAAGTTTCGGTATGTGTTTTTACTTTTATTATGTAAGCTCCTTGAGTTATCCTGCAATTCACTAATATGCACTTTATAACAAAAACTGGTTCATATATTAGAAGGAATTTCTCACAATCAAATATCACACATTAGAAAATTCATGTTATGCAGAATATATGGAGCATTAGATGTTCAGCATGTAGACATGTAATTATTTCGTTTACCTTCCAAAAAGAAGGATCAGCAAGAGTTTACTAAAGATGTATATGTGATCAGAGCATTAGCTCCTATTTGGTAGAATGATTAGCACTAAATTTGCATATTGAATGTCACAGAATAATGACTAAAGATGGTAACCATTAGCAGTTATGTCAACATGTCAGACATTGAAAACGAAAGAAAAAAGGGAAAAAAAAAGATGAACACCAATAAACTCGATCAAAGTCTCAATTCCAATGGATAGGCTTGGCTGCATAAACCACTTCCTACCATAAACTCTTAATTGACAGAATGCAGAAGGAAATGAGTTCATGTTAAAGCTCCAATTACTGAACAGAAAATATCGTCTCTCTCCACATTCCTTGACAATAGGGAGGGGATATTGTTTCCCATTTCGGAGAATGAAGAAAAAATTTCTCTACTTATTCTTCACCTCAATGGCTCAACCAAATTAGTAACTGAAAATATTGATAATTGTTATACTGTAACCAACCAAAAACTCTTCACATATATTACGTATAATAAGAAAAGAAAACTGTACACTTATCATATCATTTTATCTGCATGTCCTCAGTTGAACGGAGAAGTGAATCATGTTCCAAGTACAAGGAGTACTACCAAACAATTGCTGACTTCACTGTCAGAAAACATAGCTTCTATTTCAAGAATGAAATCAGAACATGTCAACTTTGTTGAAATCGGAAGCTATTTCTACCGTACTGCATCAGCTATCACGGAGTTTCAGACTTCAGAGAACAGCTCAGCTAATGTACCTGAGATTATACAATCTCTGTCTCAAAGCAGTGAATCGGTAAAAAGCATCTTAGGAAAATTTCAACAAAATGATAAAGCCATCATGGACGCTGAAGTAAGAGATATGATTAAACAACTTGAAAAAATTATTAATCATATGGGTCATGACCTGAGTTTACTACCAACATCAGCATTCAGAGATGAAGAGCATGCCGAAATCACCATCCACTCACTCTCGGAGGAGATGAAAAAAGCTCAGTTTGATGTCAGTCCAATTCATAAAACCAAGAGCAATGAGAAGCTAACAGAGCCACTGTATCTGAAGGAGCGCCCACAGGAAGAATCCATACCGGTAGAATCAGACCTTTACTCCTTCAGCAGCATGTTAGTATCCACGGAAAATTCTCATGTAAAAGACATTCCACTACTAATGGAAACAATTAGAAGTGCAAGTGGAAGCAGCCAAAGATCCCGTGCAGGAATGAGTAACAAATCATCAAGAAGTTCGAAAGAAGCTGGCCAACATATGGAGCCAATATATAGGAGCTTCGTTTGTCCCCTGACAAACGAGATCATGGAAGACCCGGTGACCATAGCTAGTGGAATGACCTATGAGAGACGGGCAATCATAGAGTATTTTGAGGATTTTGGAGATTCTGAAGAAGTTAGCTGCCCTATCACCAAGGAAAAGCTCAAAAGCAAGGCTGTGAGTCCCAATATAGCTTTAAGAAATATAATACAGGAATGGCAAGACAGAAATGATTCGGCGCAACTGAAAGCCATTCGTGCAGCTTTGTCAATAGGCAGCACAGAGAGTATGATCCTTGAATCTTTGAAGGATTTGCAGAGCATCTGCCAAAAGAGTCCCTTGAAAAAGAAAGAAGTGCACAACTTAGGAATGATGCCATTGCTTGTTAGGCTTCTGGATTTAAGAGATAGAGTTGTAAGAAGTACTGCATTAGAAATGATACGAATGCTAGTCGAGGAAGATGATGCAAAGGTTTGTTATCCTCCATCCTCCCTCCTCTCCCAGCATCCTTGATAAAGGCTGATTTTCATTTGATACCTAGTTCTACCTAACAATTAACCCCTATTTGTTTACTTGCTACCTATGCTTTTGGTGCAGTTTCTTAGAACCTTAAAAAGTCGAGTGGAAAAAGTGGGAGAGTTTAGTGCCTATCTTCAGAGAAATAGCTGAGTAGAAAAATAGTTACTTCATACTCCCTCCGTCCCCAATTGAATGCCTCATGTTCTAACCTTTGTTGGTTTATTTGCAAAATGGGGAAGGAGCATACAATTGGAAACAGGAGTATGTAACATGTACTTTAGGAATCCCAAAGAAGTATAGAAGTATGTCTTCAGAATGATGAAGAGTATAAAAAACTGAGTAGCAGCGAGTGTTCAGAGAAACAAAATCCATCACAAAGAAAAGTGAAAACAAAGAAAGTGGATAATAGCGGAAACCTTTTTTCAGCAAAATTGTTGCAACTTTAACGATACAAGAACTTGGTTCAAACTTATAGTTTTTGACAGGCAATGGTTGAAGTTTTTAATAGGCAAAAGCAGAACTATTCTTTGTTATATGATTAACTCCTTTTTATTGTATTAGCAGGAGGAAATTGGGAAGACATTAGCTATTCCTACAACAATCAAAATGTTGTCCAGCAGCTACCAACCAATAAGACATGCTGCACTGTTACTCCTAAATGATTTATCCAAGTCTAAATTGCTGTCAGAGAAAATAGGTAGTGTCATCGGGGGAACTTTGATTCTAATCCAAACCAAATACAACAGATCTATAGACACATTTGCTTCAGAAGCAGCAGATCAAATTTTGAGAAATATGGAGCAGTGTCCCTCAAACATCAAATTAATGGCAGAAAACGGATATTTAAAACCACTTCTTGATAATTTAATTGAAGGTACAGCTAGCTCCAAATTTATAAGACATTATTCTGATTCATGATCAGTTTTCCATTTTTATGGAGGTCAACTTACAATATGCCAGTGTCTCTTGTGTTTTTTGTGTCGAGGAAACCACCTAGAAGTAGTCATTACAATCAGATAGAAAAACTAACCTCTAAACATTCTCGGCAATATGATCAGGATCAGAGGAGAGAAAGCTGGAAATGATGACTTACCTTGGTGAAATGATACTTGATGATGACAGCAAGACTTACGTGGCGGAGAAGACATCTCCTGTTCTCATCCAGATGTTGCAGAATGGAATTCCCTTTACTAGAAAGGCTGTCTTCAAAGCCCTTGCTCAAATATCCTCTTACCATGCCAGTGGCAGGATACTTGTAGAAGCTGGTATTGTTGGAACCATGGTTGAAGAAATGTTTACAAAAAAAATATACAGTGAACCAATGGATTCACTTAAAGATGCTTCGGCAATATTAGCCAATATCCTTGAATCTGGGATTGAGTTTGAGAACCTGATTATAAATAGTCAAGGCCACACGATGGTTTCAGGATATGCTGTGTTCAACATCATTTACATGATAAAAAACTCTACCCCAGATGATGTAAATCTCAATCTTCTCAGAATCCTCTACAGCATGTCAAAATCTAAGAAGTCAAATGCTCAAGTCATCTCTGCGGTTAAGGAAAGTGAAGCAAGCTACACTCTTGTTGAACTCCTCAACAACCCAAGTGATGAAATTGCAGTTACAGCAATTAAACTTCTGACAGTACTGTCATCCCACATAGGGCATTTGTTAATTGACAGACTCTGCAAAACAAACGGTCAGCCTGAGGGCCTCATACAAAGCGCATCTGACACTAGTCAAATCACTGAAAGGCAAGCTCTATCAGTCTCGTTTCTGGCTAAGCTTCCTCATCAGAACCTGACCCTCAATGTTGCCTTGCTCAGTAAGAACACAATACCTGGAATCTTGCAATCAATTAGTCAAATCCAAAGAAGTGGAACAAGGCAAAATAGATATGCCACTATGTACTTGGAGGGGCTAGTGGGTGTAATAGTCAGGTTTACTGGAACATTATATGATCCGCAAATGTTGTTTCTGGCAATAAATCACAATTTCACTGCAGTGTTCACTGATTTGCTTATGGAAACATCAAAAGATGAGGTTCAGAAATTGGCTGCTACTGGATTAGAAAAACTCTCTGAACAATCATTACGCCTCTCGAAGCCACCAGCCCCTTCACAAAGAAAGAAAAAGAATTCATGCAATCCTTTTCGGTCACACTCGTCAAAGATAACTAAAATAGAACTTTGTTTAGCTCATAAAGGTGTTTGCTCAGAACAAAATACATTTTGTTTGATTAAAGCAGGGGCTATTGAGAGACTCCTAGAATGCCTGGACCACCAAAATGTTCAGGTGGTTGAAGCAGCATTGTCAGCATTATCTACATTAATGGATGACAAGGTTGATGCGGAACAAAGTGTGTACATGTTGTGCGAGCTTAATGCTACACAACAGATATTAAAAGCAGTGAGAATTCACAAGAACGAAAATCTGTGGCAGAGAGCATTTTGGATGATTGAGATGTTCTTAGTTAAAGGTGGACAAATACCTTTATCTCTTGTTTCACAGGATAAGTTATTCTATATTACAGTGGTGACTGCTTTCCATCACGGGGATGCATACACAAGACAGATGGCAGAAAACATTCTTCGGTACTTAGATAAGATGCCAAGTCTCACTGGCACCTTCACCACTTAATTTTCCAGAATATTGATTGTCATGTACTATATCCTGATCCTAGACATAAATTGCATGATAAAAAAGAAAAAAATAACAATTTGAAATAGACAATTGAATAGACTCTGAGAGTTGATAGTATTATACAATTGAGTGTTGTATATTTTTCTCTATTCTTATAGAAAAAATTGAGTTGCTGCGTAAAATGCCAACATCAGTACAAGAAAGGCATTCTAGTTTCCTCTGCTACAAATTTATTTTTCATTTGAAATTACAGAGCATGTTGAGGATAATCAAGATGGAAATACAACTAAAAATCAATGAATTGCCATAAAAATTATACAGTGCAGACTGAACTATTTTACAAAACCCCACGAACTCTATTTCAACCAGAGGAAGTCAGTTAAAACCTTAGAGCTCTTAAAGGGATATGGCTTTAAACTGTCAAAACTCTTGAACTCTTGGCCTACAGTGAAGAGTACAAGGAGCATGGGGGCCCACGAACTCTATTTCAACCAGAGGAAGTCATTAAACCTTAGGCTTAAAATGTGGCTTTAAACTGTCAAAACTCTTGACTCTTGGCCTACAGTGAAAAGTACAAGGAGCATGGGGGGGGGGGGGGTGGG
>PYUH01000080.1:25029-35447 GCA_016808085.1 Suaeda aralocaspica
GGGGGGGGGGAGGAGGGACTGTACACTCCTATTCTCATGGTAGATTGATATCCACTCTAATTGTTCAATAAATATAGGCATCATATGGAATAATCCAACGCTTCTTGTCAACAGAGAGGATGTTTGCATTCGGCACCCCTTATCGAGAAGGCAATCAATTGTTCTATTGTTTGATATCAAATAAGAAGCAGTGAATAGGAGAAAAATTATTTGCTTAGTATCTATCAAACGGTAACCCTCCATATAAAGAAGAATTAACGAATTTGTAAGGTAGGCATGTGTTTCTATATATGATTTGTGGGATTCAGGTGGTGATACAACAGCTTGCTACGCTCTAAATGGTGGTCTAGCAAATGCATACTTTAGATTTTTGTCAAAAAAATAGGGAAGGAGCCCATGGAAAGCATGAAATAGAAATGAGGACATGTTCCAAACAGACAAAGGCTTACTTGTCAATTCTTGTCCTTGATCTCTTTACAGGTTCGTATTCGAATCCAGTAAGCAATTAAAAGAGTAACGGTGTAGCTATAAACAAAGCTCAAATTCTGATTGCAAAATCCAAAATCATGAAATCAGGGTGATGCACCTCGAAGAAGCTCCAAGCATTCTCTTTTTTTCCATTTTTTTAACCGTAAGTATAGCTGTATTTACATTGGCGGATCCTTTAGATCGTCCACTGAATTAGACAGTTCATTTATTTCTTTAATCAGCCCAAAGGCCATATAGTGTGCAAAATTTTTTGCAACCAACTAACCAAATAGTTTGGAACAATCGAACGAAATCCCCACCGTCATCAATTTATATAGCAGTGTTTGCCAAGAGACAGATCACCAAAAATCTCCACATGAACAGGTCCCATTTTTGAACAAATGAAAGCGAACAGAATCCCTCACAAGTATTTCTCGTTGTGTAATTTTCGATATGAATTTTGTTGCATTGTGGCAATCAACACAAACCCTGAGATTCTTCACCACCCGTATTGGGAGATTGGGTGGTATAAACATCAAACCAAATACAATTGCAAGCCTCTCGCTGTGATGCCTTAGTATACGCATCTTCTCGGAATCCTCAACATCATGAAGAACAGAGCTAAGGTCAGGTTTATAACCTTCTTCAATCATCTTTAGGTTCAACTCTTCCAGTTTCGCATATATTTGATCTAAATATGGGCTGGACTGATCATCAGCAGAGAAAATATGCACTTTGTTCTTATACTTAATCCAACTATAACCAGGCTCCTTCTTTATGCCTTTGTCTCTCATTCCCTTCCTTAGCTGAGCAACATCTTCCCACTTTCCCTCCGCAGCATAAATGCTGGAAAGCAAGACATATCCTGCAGGGTGCCGAGGGTCTAGTTCAAATAATGAATCGGCAGCCCATTTTGCAATTTCCAAGTTGCCATGAAATCTACAGGAACTCAAGAGTGTACCCCAAGCAATTGCATCAGGGGAGTAAGGCATTTGAGAAACAAAATTCTTAGCTTCCTCTAACTTCCCAGCACGACTGAAAAGGTCAATCATGCAAGTATAGTGATCAGGAGTTGCAACTATACCATGTTTTTTAACCATCAATTCAAAATAGAACTTTCCTTCCTCTACTAAACCTGCTCTGCTACATGCTGAAAGGATGCCAACAAAAGTAGCTTCGTCAGGTTTAAGCCCATGAGAAAGCATTTCCTCAAATAAATCCATTGTTTCACGGGCCTTTCCAAACTGTGCATATCCAGAAATCAATGCAGTCCAAGAAATTTCATCCCGAACATTCATCTCATTGAAGAACTTTAAAGAATCTTCGATAATCCCACATCTTCCATACAAGGTAATGAGTGCATTAGAAACAGCAGTAGAGGATAGTAAACCAAACACTAAAGCTTGATTATGAAATTGGACACCCTCTTCCAAACTAGCTAAATCAGCACACGAGCTAACGACACTCCCTAATGTAATATCATCTGGTTCAATAGAATTCCTTTGCATCTCAAGGAAAGTATTAATAGCTTCCTCAGATAACCCACTCTGACTATAACCCACTAGCATCGCGGTCCATGAAACAGTGTTCTTGATGGTCATTCTGTTGAACACTATCCTTGCATATCCTATGCATTTACACTTGCAATACATGTCGATAAGAGCACTACCAACAAATATATTCCCTTGATATCCTGTCCTTATTACATAAGCATGAAGTTCTTTTCCTTCTTTCAAGACTCCCACTCTTCCACAAGCAGCCAAGACACTTCCAAAAGTGAACTGATCCATATCGAAACCTTCCTCTCGCATCTTTCTCATCAAACTAACAGCTTCCCTATCAAACCCATTTTGAGTAAGCCCTGTAATCATAGTAGTCCATGAAATCGAATCTTTCACAGGCATACTATGCAACAAACTCCACGCCTCTTCAAACCTTCCAAGACGCGAAAACCCTGCAATCATAGTATTATACATTACCAAGTTTCTTTCTGGCGCTTCTTCAAAAACTGCCTTTGCATCACTAACAAATCCCAACTTAGAATACATATCCACCAACGGATTCGCTACAAACATATATGACATAAATCCATACTTCATAATCTGACCGTGAAGTTGCCTACCCAACTCAACACAACCCATATTCAATGTCAATATAAGCATTGTCGAAAACGTAATCCTATTTAAATTCATAGTCCCTTCCTCTAACATACCTCTATAAGCTCTAACCGCTAAACTATACTTCCCACAATTAACATAACCCGATATACATACGTTCCATGAAATACCATCTTTACTAGGAATAGAATTAAAGAAATTCAGCATTTCGATAAGACGACCCGCCTTCGAATAAGCCGAAAGCAGGATGTTCCATGAAAAGGGATTTGGTTCAGACATTTGATCAAACACATGGCGTGCATATCCAATTTTTTTGAAATGAGCGTATGTTGTGATAAGTGTGTTTGATAAGAATGCATTTGGGTGTTTTTGGGTTTTAATTATGAAGCAATGAAGCTTTTTGGCTAAGTTGAAGTTCTGGGTTTCACAACATTTTTTGAGGAGTGAACTGTAGTAGTTGGTAGTTGAGGACATGGTTTTTTGACCGTTAATTTTGGCGGGGAAAGACATTTGCTTTATATTAATGTATGAGCAGACCCGTCTCATAAAGAGTCCAAGGAGTCCACCGCATAGGGCCGGAGCCCCAAATTTTAAATTTTCGTTAATAATATTGTCTATTAAATGTAATAATATTTAAATATTGTTAATATAAGAGCCTAATTTACTTCATTTAGAACAGAACCCCTAAAATATTTTCCACCACCCTTTGTATGAGTATAAAATTATTAGGGTTAGTATCATTAGGGCTACTTGATCACACGAAAATTTGCAATGCATCCGCAAAATACGAAATTCAACCCACAATTTGATGACCTAAGTTGGATTAAGTCGAAAACAAGGTCAAAAACAAATACAAATATGGAGATGAAAAATGGCAAGTATAAAAAATAATATTAATGGTAGATAATTATAACATAAAGGTTCAAAATTGTCTCTAAAATGGGGACAAATTAGAGTTAGAAACGGTTACTCATATGAAGTACTCATGCTATATAACTGAAGAGGGGTATGGCCATATCGATTATGCAAGTGTTTTCTAAGTTGGAGATTTGTCGCCTAAAACTAGTAGTGATGGTCCTAAATTACGGTGACGATTCTCTTGTCAATTACATCTCATGTACATTTCATTTTACACACAAACATACATCAAAATGATCCTAAATTACAATTTTCCAATATGTTTTGAGTATATTCAATAAATGTATGTTGAGACATTCTCAGCATGTATAATGTTCGTAAACTGAAAATTGAGGTGAACAAAGGGTCTGCAATAAAGGAAAGATCAAATTAGTTTTACATTTCAAACTATAAAATGATGTGAACAAAGGATCTGCAAAAGCAAGAGCAGAACAATAACCCTACGACTTATCATCATATCGGAGGCTTATACAGTTGTACATCAAGCTAACCCTCACTTTAACAATGAACAACAATTTAGCAGGGTTGTGCTTAACCATTTAAAATTAATGGCGTTATTATATACTCTTCAATGTACATAGCATCAAAAGCACGGCAATCAACTCTGTTCTACAGGAGTGACCGTCGTTGGGAATTTACAGCATGTTAACACACAAGTTAATGTGATAAGCTAGGGAGTTGTTGATGCTTCTATACATCATGGTTTCCCTTCAACATCTGACATCTCTAATGTCCAGCAAAAGACGAAGTAGAAACTCAAATGGAGCACCATGTTCATGTTGTTCAAGTTAGACCAAAGAGAAGCTTGCTCGCATGCCGTTCAAGATTCAGCTTTCATTTGATCAGGTGACGCAGAACCTGCAGATATCAAGGGAAACTGAGGCTTACACAAAACCGATTCTTCAGGAAAAGGAAAATGGCTCAAGAACAGTTCTTAAGAGTGTTAGAGTTCTAACAGTTTGACTCTTGGTTTTCAAGGGGTGCACTGGCATTGAAGCCCATCTGCACAACGTTGTGAAGCTCGTCATCCCACACATTAGGTAGCTGTTTCATGAACAAGTCCAGATTACAATAAATATAGAAGAAACTTGCGGGGTGAATCGAGGATATATACCCAGTAGAAAAGTTCATCCTTACATTCCCTAAATTATAACACAAAATGCTCTACATGATTATCTCCCACTTTTATCCCACTTTTATCTTAAGTATATATAACCAAAAAGATAGCCACAAAATTGAGATTAGCGTAATATGAAAAGTCATGCATAGATAAAAAAAAGTAAAAAATACCTCAAGAGCAGATTCTTTATAGCCTCCTCCCAGGTTCGTTAATTGTGAGTTAATCACCCTCCTCAAAGTATCAGAAGGGTTTCCGGTGCCGGAAATACCAGGAGGCAAAATGGGTGGCTGAGTTGGGTGCAGGGTAGGGTAAGGCATTGATATATCTGGAGGGAATGTGATACCAGATGACGGACCAGCTCGTCCTGAAAACATTTGCTGTGAAACAAATATACAAATTGTCAGGAAACAAAGACAACCATAAATCATTTAGGTAAATTACATTTACCTGTTTGATAGCCAATACTCACATCTTTCGCCAGAAGACGTTCAATATTAAAGTCAAGTCGAGGATTAACAGTCGCTAGTTTCATTGACAAAAACTGCGAATTAAAGAACCGCAACAAAAGAACCATTAGCCATGCTATTATACTTAATAATCATGATATGAATACATCTGGAAAAGAATATAATGATAGAACCCAAAGAGTTCGACATAGAGGGAAAAAAAGGCTCAAGATACTACTGCAGCTACTCAGAACAGAAAGCAGCTCTGTACAAACTAAAATCACTCTGTAAGACAAAGTGAAAACGATATTTAAGAAAATCTGGACTTATGTACCTCAACTTGCCGCTGTAATGATTGGACATAGTTGATGATTTCATCCAACATAACTGCTTTGCCCGTGACCTGCAAAACTGAGCTTAAGTTGATGTTCTCAAAAGATCAAATTCACAAGATACTAGGTCAAGATTTCACCTTACTGCAACCAGGTACAAGGTCTTGAAGGAATTTCATCCTCTCACTGATTTTTTCTCTCCTTACCTATTATCAAGGTCAAGAAATAATGATCATCAATAAGAATACAAACAAAAATCTTCAATCTCAGAAAATATAACAGCCAATAAAACCGCTACGGCCTTACCCTTTCGGCTAGACTATGACTGTTAGTAGCTTGCCCTCTTCGTGCTCTAACATGTATATATTCTTCCTTTGGTGAATCAGAAGCCTGGGGATTTTGTTTGGCCTGTTTTCCATTAGATTTATTGCCACTTGGGGTTGAGTTCTGCTCTCCCCTCTGCTGAATCTCTGAACTGCTCTTCCTAACTTCACCAATTTGCTGATGGCTTCCAGTGGCTTGCTCTGCCTCAGCATCCTACAACACAAATTCCAAATCAGTACAGAATGATAAACAATAACCAACAAAACCAAGGCATATAAATTAATCTCAGTTACCTGATTTCGCCTTTTTCTTTTCCTTGCACCCACACCTTTAGTCATTAAAGCCCCTCCATCGTCTTGTGCAGTGCCACCACTAAACTCAGGTTCATCAGAGTCATTTCCCGACGTAGAAACGCCCTGCTTGGCTTCATCACGAGACCTTTCAACCATTGTCTCATTCTTGGGTGAATTTCCTTCCATGGGCCCATGTTCCTGAGGCAAACAATCGTCCTTTGAAGTTTCGGCTAAGCTCGCTTCAGGTTTTTGAGAATGCCTACCAACCATGGGTTTAAGAGAATTTCCTGACAAGACTTCCTGTGGACCTTGCATCATTACTCCGCCTCTGCCATAAGGACTACCTGACTGATGGACGCCCAAAGGATTCAACATATCCCCGAAATGCCCCCCACTGAAACTAGAAAACCGAGCAGCACGCTCAATGAAAGCAGAATCAGTAGGAAACTGGGATAAGCTATGAGGAAGCATCCCTGCCATGCTTTGTAGAAATAGACCACTTTTTAGCATTGACAATGGATCAGAAACACCTGCTCCATTATGTACATTCATTTCATTGAATCCTATGGGTGCTGTGCCAGTATTAACAGGATGTTCCCAAACTGTTGGACCAAATGAATCCACCATTGAACCGGAGGAACATGAAGGACCAACTGCATCTCCACAAACAGCCATAGAATTCCCAGCCGATACTAAACCCAACGATGAATTAGCGAAATTGGGAATGTCATATCGCCAATCAGTTGACACACCCGAGGAATGATAGCTCAAAGGTTCTTGATTCCCTTTCTCTAGTTCTGATTTCTCCTTATCATTCATTTCCATCCTAACTACAAATTTTCCAGCAAAAACAACCAACAAGAAACTCTTCCTTTCTTCTTTTCTTAACCCTTTTGTATCCGTCAATTTTCCGGGGTTTAAAGTTCGACCACAAGCAGGAGAAAGAACCAAAAAACCCTCACACGAAACCCATTTCCCTAATTAAATTAAGATTACAAACCTGAAAAACCAAGAGAAAAAAACACCAAAACAAACAGCAAAACTCAAAATCAAATGAAATAATGCAAGTCCATTCAAAATAACCTGAAAAACACCATTTAAGTTGCACAAAATTAAGCAAGGCAATGACAAAGATTCCTGTCCCCCACCACAAACATTAAAATCAAAGAAAGTTGAATTAACCAACACAGGAACAATTGACTACTACAGAATCAGACTGATGAAGGCTAGTTATAGCAAAAGCAGATAAAATAAATAAGAGAAAATTAGGAAAGTCAGGTACCTACTTCAATCAATGAAGTGAAAGCAACATAGCATCATTTAAACCAAACCCTCAAGTACTCACTTTTATGTACTTATAAGATCACAGCCAAATGTTAACAGCAGTTTTACACTAAAAGCGAAGCGACTCCAACCTGATTGGGTCAACCTTATCCTGTTAGCGAACCCACTCTAACCTAATTGGGCCAACCTTAACCTGTACCGTTACTCCGAATCGACACTTCCTATGTACAACTACTCCTGAAAAGGCAATCACTGAACATGTGGAGTACATACAGGCATACAACAACTATAAATGGTACCACAAAAGAAAGAAAAAAGCAATAAACACCAATAACAATCTATTCAAACCCCAGAAATTACAGAACAGAAAATAAAAGACTATAAGTGCAGTCAATTGGTACAAAGTCATTGATTTCAGTATAATAAATAACAACCCAAGTACATGAATTTGATAATAAAGCAACTAAAAAATTAAAATTAACATAAACCCTAGTCAGAAAAAATTGACCCCTCTTCATTAAATCATCATAAAAAATTTAAAAAAAAAAATTAAATTACAGTAAAAAAAATTGAAATTCAACTAAAAGCAAGAAGATAAAAGATACCCATTTCAGATTCTGAGCTACTTTTACTACTCTGACCTCCATTGAAGCTTTTTACTGAAGAAAACTTTATTGAATTTTGGCTTTTTTGGGGCTTAAATAAAAACTTCACCTTTTTTTTTAATTTTTTTTTTTTTTAACAAAGTTACAATCTTTCTTGTCAATTGAATGTCTATGTCCAAGAAATAGCAAATACAGGGAAAAACAATAGTTCCAATTTTGCCAAAAAGAAAAAAGAAAAAAAAAAAAAAAAAAAAGGTTTTTATAAAAACATTGATAATCTATAGTTAAAAATCATAGTTCAAAATCAATAATCATAATTAACATCAATAGTTAAAAATCATAATCAATAGTTAAAAATTTTAATCCATAATAAAAACTTTCAATTTAGTTCGGGTCACTATTTTACCTGAAGTAACATGCCTATATTGTTTATTGTATATAATTTGTATGCAGAAGTATATGTATTTGGAGGTTTATTCATTTGACATTTCACATCAAGTACATGTTAGACCCTCATAATCAGATTTATTTGGACCGTATTGAGTTGGTCTGAAACCCTAATGACTCAACATAATTGAAATAAAATGACTTGAAACTTTTATGAATATTTGACTACAATGACATAAATGAACAAAAAAACCCTTAAAGAGAACATTGTAGTCCACAAAAATTTATATGGAGTAATCGATAAACATTGTTGGAAAGCAACTCAACATCTAGCATTCTTCGATTATTTCGTTTTCTATCTTGCAAATCTTGAAAAATTCACTATTTGTATCAAGGTTTTAGCTCAATTGTTCACTCTTAGTTTATACAATGACTAGTTTTTTTACACCATATTCAAACTTTCAATCATAAATAGAGTTCGGAATAATAATTTAAACCAAAACAAACAAGCTTATAAAATCAAAATATCGAGCTGGTAGAATACACAAAATTAATTTCATACCCCTCATATCACTCCTTATTATCATGTTTTGTACTTTTTACATTTTCTTTTATCTGTATACGAACTTATCCAATTGAAAATAACAAGTTTTCAAGATAAGATACATAAATATACCTCAAACCAAATTAAGTATGCAATCCACTTCAAATTTAAATCAAAGTTATGTTTATTAGATTAAATCAACATCCTATAAATCTATAATCCTAGAGTATGGGGTAGGAAACCCACAAACAAGAAAAGGAACGAATAAAAAAGAAGTGAAATAAATAAAAAATAATAAAAGTAGCTTACTTGGGGTTTGGAGAAAAAAAACCGGTCAAAACCTTGTAACTTGACCAACAAACAAATATTCAAATAAAAATATAGGCAATGTCTCTACTCCCTAGATGTAAAATTGCATAAGATTACAGAAATCTACAAACTGAAAGTTGGCAATGTCAGTTGCTAGCCTAGAGCTAGCAATTAGCATAATTACACCGTACAATTTGTTCTTAAACAACTCAATTATCCTTACAAAAACAAATCTTAAAATTCCCATTTCAAAAAACTACAATCAATCATACATTAATATTTTATTGAGGAATCGCTAACTAGTGTTTCGAAAGCGTTTGTTGAAGTCTGTAAAAATGTAAAAGTTTTTTTTTTCTTTTCTTTCTAGAGCTTAATGACAGCGGATGGAGTAATTGAGAGCACCATCCCTAAGAGTGAGTTATATATCTAACCAATTAGCTATTCTTCATGTCTGACAATGTTTAGAAATGGTACGATTACACTAAACCATACGTCATTTAACTTGCATTATGGAGTGCTATTTTTATTAGGGGTGTTCAAATCCGTTTGGACCGCTAAAATAGATCAGAATGGACCAGCTTAGGTCAAAACTTGAATTTTCGGTTTTCGGACCAATTCGGTCCAAAAAAACCTTTAAAACCGTCTTGGACCGGATTATTTTTCACATATAAAATTAGTTATATAACATATAATTAGCATACTAAATATATCTTGTTATGTTATGAAAAATAGTATTTAATGATCTTACATCTATTATGCTTTAAAAATTCATAGAATTAGTAGTTTTTCTTTACTATTTTCAACTTATGTTTTAAATATTTACAAAATTACATATAAGGAAGAGAAATTATAACAGGTCCAATGTGATCCGATTTTATCGACCAGGTCTAGGTCTTCAAACAGCGATCCAGTCTTCCGTTCCTTAAAATTTTTAAAGCGTCTTTAATCCGGTCCGATTTTAGACGATAAACGCCCCTATAATTTATAACACATTAAGTTCTTATCAAATACTGAGACACTTATTGCAAGATCCTTTTAATAACTAGAGATACTACTCCTCCGTATAGTAAGTACAAGAATGATTAAGGTAAACAATGTAATTAAGAATAATTAATTAAGTTTTACAGTAGCAGTGGCGGTGGTTAATCATCAAGAGCTCTCTTTTTTATGCAGGCGTGGTAATGCAGGACCTTTGCCATTACTCTTTCCCTTTTCTCTCTCTACCTTCCTTCCTTCTCTCTCTCTCTCTACACCAACAAAAAATTTTTACC
>PYUH01000080.1:35472-76394 GCA_016808085.1 Suaeda aralocaspica
AAAAAAAAAAAAAAAAAAAAAGGTTTTTATGTAAAAATTGTTTTGTTGGTGTAGAGAGAGAGAGAGAAGGAAGGAAGGTAGAGAGAGAAAAGGGAAAGAGTAATGGCAAAGGTCCTGCATTTATACCCACGCCTGCATAAAAAAGAGAGCTCTTGATGATTAACCACCGCCACTGCTACTGTCAAAACCTTAATTAATTATTCTTAATTAACATTAGTTTACCTTAATCATTCTTGTACTTACTATACGGAGGAGTAGTATCTCTAGTTATTAAAAGGATCTTGCTAATAAGTGTCTCAGATATTTGATAAGAACTTAATGTGTTTATAAATTATAGGGGCGTTTATCGGTCTAAAATCGGACCGGATTAAAGACCGATTTTAAAAATTTTAAGAACGGAAGACTGGATCGCTTGTTTGAAGACCTAGACCTGGTCGATAAAATCGGATCACATTGGACCTGTTTAATAATTTCTCTTCCTTATATGTAATTTTGTAAATACTTTAAAACATAAGTTGAAAATAGTAAAAGAAAACTACTAATTCTATGAATTTTTTAAAGCATAATAGATGTAAGATCATTAAAATACTATTTTTCATAACATAACAAGATATAATTTAGTATGCTTATATGTTTATACATAATTTTATATGTGAAAAATAATCCGGTCCAAGACCGGTTTTAAAGGTTTTTTGGACCGAATTGGTCCGAAAACCGAAAATTCAAGTTTTTGACCTAAGCTGGTCCATTCTGATCTATTTTAGCGGTCCAAACCGGATTTTGAACACCCCTAATAAAAATAGCACTCCATAATGCAAGTTAAATGACGTATGGTTTAGTGTAATCGTACAATTTCTAAACATTGTCAGACATGAAGAATAGCTTAATTGGTTAGATATATAACTCACTCTTAGGGATGTTGCTCTCAATTACTCCATCCCGCTGTCATTATAGCTCTAGAAAGAAAAAGAAAAAAAAAACTTTTACATTTTTACAGACTTCAACAAACGCTTTCGAAACACTAGTTAGCGATTTCCTCAATAAAATATTAATGTATGATTGATTGTAGTTTTGTGAAATGGGAATTTTAAGATTTGTTTTTGTAAGGATAATTGAGTTGTTTAAGAACAAATTGTACTCGGTGTAATTATGCTAATTGCTAGCTCTAGGCTAGCAACTGACATTGCCAACTTTCAGATTTGTAGATTTTCTGTAATCTTATGCAATTGTACATCTAGGGAGTAGAGACATTGCCTATATTTTTTATTTGAATATTTGTTTGTTTGGTCAAGTTACAAGGTTTTGACCGGTTTTTTTTTCTCCAAACCCCAAGTAAGCTACTTTTATTATTTTTTATTTTATTTCACTTCTTTTTTATTCGTTCCTTTTCTTGTTTGTGGGTTTTCCTTACCCCATACTCTAGGATTATAGATTTATAGGATGTTGATTTTAATCTAATAAACATAACTTTGATTTAAATTTTGAAGTGATTGCATACTTAATTTGGTTTGAGGTATATTTATGTATCTTATCTTGAAAACTTGTTATTTTCAATTGGATAAGTTCGTATACAAGATAAAAGAAAATGTAAAAAGTACAAAACATGATAATTAAGGAGTGATATGAGGGGTATGTAAGTTAATTTTTGTGTATTCTACCAGCTCGATATTTTGATTTTATAAGCTTGTTTTGTTTTGGTTTAAATTATTATTCCGAACTCTATTTATGATTGAAAGTTTGAATTTATGGTGTAAAAAAACTAGTCATTGTATAAAACTAAGAGTGAACAATTGAGCTAAACCTTGATACAAATAAGTGAATTTTTCAAGATTTGCAAGATAGAAAACGAAATAATCGAAGAATGCTAGATGTTGAGTTGCTTCCCCAACAATGTTTTATCGATTACTCCATATAAATTTTTGTGTGACTACAATGTTTCTCTTTAAGGGTTTTTTTTGTTCATTTCATGTCATTGTAGTTCAACTCATTCATAATAAGTTTTCAAGTCATTTTATTTCAATTATGTTGAGTCATTAGGGTTTCAGACCAACTCAATACGGTCCAAATAAATCTGATTATGAGGGTCTAACATGTACTTGATGTGAAATGTCAAATGAATAAACCTCCTCAACTACATATACTTCTGCATACAAATTATATACAATAACAATATAGGCATGTTACTTCAGGTAAAAATAGCTGACCCGAACTAAATTGAAAGTTTTTATTATGGATTAATAATTTTTAACTATTGATTATTGATTTTTAACTATTGATGTTTAATTATGATTATTGATTTTGAACTATGATTTTTAACTATAGATTATCAATGTTTTTTTTTTAATCAGGAGTAATGACATAGTAATAATTTTGATATTAATCCACTTATTATTATTAAACAAAAAAAATGTTATTGGTAGTTTAAATTTTATTTAGTAATACTTTTCATATTTTTGTGAATGGTAATCCACTTATGTGGTAGAATAAAATTTTTGTTAATGATATTTTACTTTTTTTTGTTTCATTTCCTGAATGATAGTTTCATAATATTATTTTCGTGAAAGTTATAAAATAATATATATATATATATATATATGAAACAAAAACAAATTATGATAAATGTTTCAAAAATATATTATGAAAACGCTAATAATATTATGAACAAAATAAATCCAAGTACAAAAACAATTATTTAGGTTTCAAAAATTATATAATTGTATCATTGTTGGTGTACACATCAATCAATTACTTAGTTATACACGATTAGTATATGCTCTTTCAATCTCTGTTGAAAAAAAGTATATGCTCATAACCTCATACGTGTTGACACAAATCGATTTGTAGCAACTAAAAAAATCTGAGGGAGCAGTATATTCATATGAAGGTCAAAAGTTTTAGAGTAGACAAACGTATATAACAAATAATTTATAATCCAACACGAAAAACTGCCCTTGGCCTACTACGTAGTACGTACTAGGTAGGTGTTTAGAAATGTAATGGAATGATACGTTTGTCTAAGTTGATCACTTGACTGAATCTTGTGTCCCTATCCTGCTCCGATCCTTAACTAGTAGTACTCGTACTGCTGGCTCCAACAGACAGCATTAGTAATTAACAACAACGACTCCACAAATTGATTATTGATGGAGTATAAACTTTCAATAATACAATACTGTGGCTATTCTTTATGTTTTTCCTTTTTTTCCTTTTCTATTCTTGTGGTTGTTTCATTAGAAATTTAAACACATATATATTTAGGAAAAACCTTCTAAATATCTGGTTGTATTTAGAATAATATACTCATATTACATTTTGTTTAATCTAAATCAATCATTTATTATTATTATTATTGTTGTTGTTGTTGTTGTTGTGTGTAATACGTAGTAATCCGCAATCCGTATCATTTATAGATGTGGTCGAATATGTGAATTGGTTAGTGACAGATACAAGTTATAGATCGGAGTTTTGTCACTTGTTCGTACTGGGGGAGCAAATACTTTGTATATGAAATTAAACCTTGTTTTAATGTATAAATATAGATAAATGTGTTAATTTGTAGTACTATGTAAGAAAAATGACCTCACTTAATAATAGAAATTGACCCCAATTTACACATTATATGTAGTTTTTAGGTTCGCCACTGAAATTGGTAAATGTCACTACTTGTATTGTGCATTTGTGAACTACTCCCAGTATACTACCCCTTACTCCCTACTCCATGTATCAATTGCTCCTTAAAATCTAATGTGTGAGCATTTAGATTTAAACTAGTGTGTAGCAAAAGCATTTTGATCAAAATGTTGCATTTAGACATTTGAAGCAAGGCTTTGATCCGTTGGTAAGACATAAACTATTTTTGGATGAAAAATATTTTCCGTGGAAAACATTATATATTGACAAATTTGTTTTCATACAAGTTTTCGTTGGTTGGTTATGTGTAAAATGTTTCATTTTAAGCATGTTTTGTAGTTTAGTTGGATAGAAAATCAATATACATCAATTACGAGGGAAAATGTTTTCTTTCCAATAGTGAAGAAAAGTATTTTACTCCCATTTTGGAGAAGGTATTTTCAATAAAGTGAAAAATGATTTTCCGTCCCATGTTTTACATTTGGATGTTTTACACTAAACTAAATAATTTAAAATGGGAAAACAACTTTCAAGAAAAACATTTAACACCGTACCAAACGCCCTAGCTTAGTGTTAATTTCAATTATCAATAATTATATTTAATGGAGTAGTTTTTTGAATGTTCTTTTCGATTTGATCGGGCGCACCTGTGCACTTTCCTTTTGCACTTGATAAGTTGTAAGATAATTAGTTCAATCAAGGCTTCTAAGGGAGGGTTACGCAGCTACCAATTTATAACTAAACTAAACTTTAAGTACGAGGATATAAGTTAATCTTAGTGTTCGTTTAATTGCCATGAGAATTGAAAACCTACCAACATTTGAATAACACAACAATTTAATTACCTTATACAAATCCTAGGAATTGAGCACAACTTGTTTGGTTGACATATGAGAATTGCAAAAACTTAGGAATTTCCAATCACCAAGGGTGATGTGGGTTTCTTTATTCATCCATTTTGTAAGTATTTGAAATTCTCGTGGATTCTACAATTCCTACATTTTGAGGAATTGATGGCAACCAAACAGTTCCCCTTACCAACAAATCATGGGATTTGTGGAATTATGTGGGAATTAAGAGAAACTAAACACACACTAGACGAGGATAATGATTTGGTTAATTGAATTGGTTGTGAGATGATCAGAGACGTGCTTCCTTTTGCACAAATCATCTCACAACATTTTTGCACAAATAGGGATAATCTGAACTTATTTTTGCTGAACTGAACTTATTTTTGTTGAAAATAAGTAAAAATAGGACGAGGAGAACAGGGCTTAAGTAGTAAAAGACAAATACTAAGCATGCCAATAGTAAAAATAGTCACATGACTATCCACCTTTGTTTCTTTGGTTGCAACAAATTTTAGTGCTTTAAAAAAAAGGGTGATGGTGTAATCGTGCAAATTAGTCGACATAGTTTGAACGAACAAAGCTACTTATAGATAATCGGCTTTTCGATATATGATGGAATGTAACTTGGCAAATTTTATGATTTTTTATTCGATCTTGCTAACGAACTCCCTCAAAGCCGAGGTGTTTGATAAGCATTAAATAATAGTATTCATTTGGAAATTCAAGCTAAAATTATGCATGTTTACGATTTAATTAACGCCAGTTTAAAATTATTACATCCACTTTTAGCATGTTTATTCAACACCCCTGAGACGCTTGTTAGCTTTTGTCTTTTCTTATTTGTCTATCCTTAGAGGGCTATATATATAGTGAGTTAATAAGATTTTTTTTTTCCATTTGAACACAAGCAAATGGGAAATTATTGCACATTATTGGTGTAATAATTACTGCTGTCACCTTTTCAATTTAGAATATGTTAAAAATGATTTGTTGCAACTAAGATGATGTACAAAAATAGTATAAAAAAAATTAAAAAAAAATTGGCGAGCTTAGGTTTTGATATTCATATATTGCGGACATGCATGTCGTACGTAGGCAAACTAGTTGTTTTCGAGTTGACAAAATTTAGAGTTAGATCATAATCTCATTTATTAATGTCAAATACCATTAATTAACCTGATTCCTTTCACATTGGCTCATTGATACTTCTATTCTACAAGAAGCTTAATCTCTTCAAATTTTAAACCCCATAAAAAGGTAACCGCTCAACAATACGCATGCATGTAAAGAAAGTTGTAACGTATCATGTCATGCTTTTCTCATGATCGGTTATATGCGTTGCATCTTAGACCAGGCCAGGTGAGTGCCCGAGTCTCGTAACGTCTTTGACCAAGGCTCTCTATGTCGTAATACGCATGAGTGATGAAATTCCAATCACGAGAAAAATGTTGCACGATGGACCAATTGAGATTAATTGAATTGGTTGTGAGATGATCACATACATGCTTCCTTTATCTTATTATCTTTGTCAAAGTTATACTTTTTATATTAAAGCGTGATTGAATAGGAAATGAATGGATTAAATTGAATTATATGGGATTGTAACAGATTGAGTTGGATTATAATTAATTGTATTATTAAAGGGATTGAAAACCATCATGAATCGAAGCTTGTTGAAATGGTTTAAAACTTATTAATTGGAAAAAAAATCACGTGAAGAGAACATAACCTAATTACATAATTCACATTAAAACCAGGTCATTTGTATCTCTAATTGGAGCAAACAGACAAGAGACCAACTTGTCAATGCATGCATATTGACCATTTGTTTATGACTATATTCACCAAGTTTGCTAAAACTTAGCACATACTATATATACTCCCTCAATCTTTTTTTACTTGTTACATTTACTTTTTCAATTTGCATCTCTCTAAACGCAACTTGTAAATTTAACATCACGAGTTTGGTATAATAAAATATTATAAAAATATATTTTCGGAAAATATACAACTAAACGAATCAAACAAGATTCCATATGACTATATTTTTCGTCACATATTAAACAACAAAGTGAGACAAAATTACAATGTAAATAATATCAAAAACCTCAATGTAGCAACTAAAAAAGACCGAGGGAGTATATAATTCCGATCTTGATTACACACATGATTCATAATGAGTTGGATACTCGGAGTGAATGTATACTAACAAATGCAAGTTTGTATACTTGCATAGTTGCATGCTCACTAAATAGTGTGCAAAGTATGAGTTGACTCGTGGTAGAAGCGCGGGTGACCGTACAAAGATTGAGCAAGACCAAAAAAAAAAAAAAAAATTTAAAAAGGACAAGATAATAAATAAGAGTTTGCAATATTAATTACTGATTAAAAAAAATAAAAAATGAATAAATAATGTTTGTTGGATTTCTTTCTTTCTTTCTTTTTTGTTGATAGACTGTCGTTCTTTTCTTTTGTTTCTCTTATGTCATTATTAGTTGGCCTTGGGACTTGAAGTCACAGATACCCATAGTCTTACTTACAGAATTATGGAATCTCTTTCCCACACTTCTTCTCTTTAATTTAATTAGTTAATTAATTAATAATCCCTCAAATTGCACTTTAATTCCATATTTTTTCTTGTACTCTGCGAAAATCATTTGCTTTGATTGGTTTAGTTTCACTAAGCTACTCATCTAAGTTCGTACTAATAAACTTTATTAAAAGAATATGTTTAATTTATTAACTAATTAAGCATAGCCTTCTTATATTCAATCATAGGTGTAGGTGGTCAAACCAAAAATTTAACTTAAAAAAGATATATATTGCAATTCAACTAATGTTAAGTGTGAATTATCAGTCGGCAATTGGGGACCTACATCAACAAATGAGGTTTAATCCGACTTTTCCCACATACCAAACAAACATATATTACACGGATATAGCCATCCTCAAACAACACATGTGAGTATATTTGTTAAAAGATTAAACACTAATCTTGTAGCCACGTAAATAAAATTAAGGTGGAGTTTTAAAGATTAAAATCGAAGAAGATCGTTTTATATAAGTTTTTATATTCAAAAATAGAATGTCTCTCGATAATGCATAGATATAAATAATTTGTTTTACATGATATTTGAGCCGGCCAAACCATGACTTTGGACCTTGAATGACTAGTATTTATAAAGGCCAACATGTATCAATGACACATGCGAAGGGTACAGTACGTGTTGATAAATTTTCCTCGTCCACAAAACATCATACACTCGAACTAAAAAATGGCTTCACATATGAGCAAAGATATAGAAGGCAATGTGACCACCCTCAAACAACATGTTATTCTTGTATTCCCTTATGCTTTTAAGGTAGTCGGAGGCTCTCTTCTTGAGTTGCCAACATGAGATTAACTAGCCCATATTTGGAACACTCACCATCCTTTTGAATTACTTGCTCCAAATAGTTTTAAATGCCTTTCATCTTGCATTTGTGTTCTCCCTTTAATTGGCCAAGATTATTGTCCGCTTTAATACCATGACAAGGGCTAAGATTGAATGACCACTTATAAGCTTAGTAATGTTCCATCTTAAAATTAAAAATAACGATATGAATAGTCCTTATGAAAAACATTTGGAATTTATAGTGTAGTGAGATTATTACAGTAGATAATCTTTATTGAGTATAATTGAATAATACTAAGACTTAGTCTAATTTCATAAAACAATTTATTTTAAAGTTAATTCTTTTAATATTCTGTAAATTACTTCTACACATCATATGAGATTGTGATCTTAAGGACTTGATTTAAAATATGCTCTATTCGTTTTTTTTTTCAATGGATGCATAGATTATACATACATATGTTTAATTTATTGATCCCAAATTTCATTTTTGTCCATATTATATTTTAAGTATATATATGTGTTGAATCAAAGATCAAAATAACTATTCCATACTCTATATAAAATCTACGATGAACTTCTTATTTACATAATAATTTTGTATTGGGTAAATGTATTATGTAATATGTATATGTATATTAATAACCTTATTGACAATTTTGGGGCAACAGATATATATTAATCAAATTTCTGCCTTAAAAGAAACATGATAGCTAATTAAAAGTTCAACAGAAATGGAGTAACATTTACTTTCTGACAATTTCAATTACTTAACTAGCTTTGGTTCCCGGGCGTTGCCTCGAAATATTTTTTTTTGAAGTGTTTTCCCCAACAATTGATAAAATTTCATTTCAAGAATTATTTAATTTGTTCTGCATAGCTTTTTTGTCAAAATTTAAAGTATTATAATTATATTAGTTAAATTTAATTTTATCAAAAACTAAAATGGTAAATGAACAAATAGGAGTATTACAGTAAGATATTTATCGTAGATATCGACAAAATATTTTGCAATTTTGCGATAAAAATTAAAAAGAATTATATAGTATATATTGGTGATAGTTAGCTTCAAATATATAATGATTTATATACTTCATAATTTTTTAGCAACGCCTGTATCATTATTAGAGAATATAATGTGTGTTTAATTTGTTTGTTGATAAAAATATTGAATATATGGTTTACTTGTGAACTTATGATTGAATAAAAAAACTTAATTGATCGAAAAAAGTCCGATCATAATATTAAATAGGTAAAATGAACTCGAAATAATCATCACAATTATATATATTCACTATAATCACGTAAACAATAGTCACAACAACATGCATCTCCACCATTTGTTATGATAGGCTAATTGTTGGTATCAATCAAACCTCTTACCTGGCACCATCTCATGCACCTCCACCATTTTGATATTAAAGAGATAAAATGAACATGAAATGATATTTTTAATTAGGTTTTAATGAGTTATTTCTTTTAGGCTATACATAATATCATAGGTTATTGTGGAAGAATAGACAATAATAACATATAGCTTAGTTGGTAAGATATGAGTCTCATATGTTAAAGGTCATGAGTTCAATTCTTATTAAACATTCTTCGCTTAAATCAGTTCAGTTTAATTCAGCTTTTTCAACTGAAGTAAACAGGCCCTACGTATAACATATATATAACTTTGAGTTTATATGTACACTCGGTATATGCAAATGCTAATATAGATCTTTTTTGGAAAGTTTATATCGTTTTAATTTAGACGCGGATTAAGTAATTAAGAGTATTAGTTGATTGGAGTATCATCAAAAGAGTATTCTATGATAATAGAAGTAAAGTTTTTTCTAGGGCAATAATCAATATTTTGTGTTACTCTCTTATACATGCTCAAGAAGGAAAATCAGCTCTAATACTCTCTCGATCTGTTTTTTAGTTGCTACATTATTAGGGTTTTTGACATTATTCACATCATAATTTTGATTTACTTTGTTGTTTAATGCGTAACGAAAAACATAGACATATAAGATCTTACTTGTTACGTATCAATGTATATTCCAGAAATATAATTGTTATAATTTTTTATTATATGACACTCGAAATATTAATTTTATAAATTGCGTTTTAAAAGATATGAAAAATAAATGTAGTAAGTTAAAAAAGACAAATAAAGTATAAGCAAATACTCTGAAATATCACTATGAAAGTAGAAAAACACTACTTGTGCTAATAAAGAGCTCAATAAAACAGCTGAACTAAACTGAACTAAATTGAGCTGAACTGAAAGTTTTTTATGAAGGATTAATGAATAGTAAAATAAGAGAAGAGCTGAACTGATCTGAACTGAATTGAATTGAGCGGATTTTAAGCTGAAGTAAACAGACCCTTAGTCTTGTGACATCAATTTGCTTGCTCTATAATTTTTTTTTCACTGGGTATTGTTGAACTGAAATTAGATAGCCAATTTGTTTATACTTCATTAGATAGCCAGTTTAGTTCATCTCAATTTAATTCAACTCTTCTTTTATTTTACTATCTAATTTATTTCTCCCTAATATTATATGTTCGTAATCTACTATTTTGTTCATAATATTATTTGTTCATATATATTATTTTGTTCTTAATATTATCTTGCTCATATTTCGTAATATTTTTGTTCATAATATTACTCCGCATCATTATTTTGTACTTGGCTTTATTTTGTTCATGGTATATTATTAGTGTGTTCATAGTGAATTTTTTTTTTTTTTTGATTCATTAATTATCATTTTCTCTTGTTATATATACATATATATATATTTAATAGGTTGTCATTTTCATGAATAAATTTTTTTTTGTAAAACTACCATTCAGGAAATGAAAGAAATATAAGTGAATAATCATTTACACAAATATGAAAATACCACATAAGTGGATTACCATTCACAAAACTATAAAACTACTACATATGAAAATGTATTATTGTTTTTTGTTTCATAAATAATAACTACCAATGACGGAATATTGTTTTGTTTTCTTTCATAGTTATTAGTGGATTAATATCAAAATTATTAGTATTTCATTAATCCATAGTTAAAAATCAATAATCATAGTTAAAAAGAAAAAATCCATAAAAATCATTACTCCATTATTAATCCAAAGTTAAAAATCATTACTCTATACAACAAAATTTCAGTTCAGTTAAAGTCAGTTCATTACTCCATTAATGATCCAATGTTAAATTTAAAATTATTAATACATACTACAAAGTTTCAATTTAGTTGTTTTCAGTAAATGTAAACAGGCCCTTAATGCATCAAATGCCTTCAATATTTAATTTCTATTTAATGTTTTCGGTACCCTTATAACAACTAGCTTTAAAAAAGTAAACTTATTAAACTAGATGACCCTGCTGTCTTGATAAACGTTGCAGGTATCCCGTATTCTTGTAACAATTTTCTTTTCAATTAAGTACTAAATTAACGGTTTGTTTACTTCAACTTAAATTCAGTTCAGTTCTTCTTTTATTTTGCTAATTAATTTGTTCATTATATTATATGCTCACATACACACACATATATATAATATTTTTTTTCTTCATACTTCGTATTTGTTCATATAATATTATTGATGTGTATTAGTTGTGTTAATGTTATTTTGCACTTGACTTTATTTTATTCATATATAATATTCTTAGTGTGTACATAACATTATTTTAATCATTAATTTTTTTTTTGTTTCATATATATATATATATTTATTAGTTTATAGTTTTCCTGAAAAGAAATATTATGAAACTATCATTCAGCAAATGAAGCAAAATTATAAGTGAAATAGCATTTACAAAAATATTATTATACCACATAAGTGGATTACCATTCACAGAAATATGAAGATGTATTACTGATTTTTATTTCATATAATATAAACTACCAATAACAAAAAAATTGTTTAATCATTATTAGTCGATTTATAACCAAATTATTATTATGTCACTAATCCATAGTTAAAAATCAATAATCATAGTCAATCCATAAAATCATAGATAAATAAAAATCAATGATCATAATTAAAAATTAATAATCAATATTTAAAAATCAACAATTCATAATAAATAATTATTAATCAATAATAAAAACTTTCAGTTATGTTCAACTCCCGTTAGTTGAGTTAAGTTCAATTAAAGTAAACAGGCCCTAACTAGGTTATTAACTTAGAGAAAGTTTTAACTAATTTACTTATTAGGTTATTATCTTTAAAAGGTAGGAGAATAAAAAAAAAAAACAGTCCAGTTCAGTTTAGCTCTTCTTTAATTTTGCTTAAAATCAATTCAGTTCAATTCAGCTGTTTTAAGATGAAGTAGACAGACACTAATTGCATTTAATGTCAAAACTTTTGTAACTAGTCAATATTTTATTTTAATTAATCAATATTTAAAAGTACTCCTCCGTCCTTCTTGCCATAACGAAAACTGATACTATTTATAAGTAGCGAAAATCTTATAAATTTTAGTTGATATATAAGAAAAAAGGAAAAATTCATAAATATAATCCCAACTATGGGCGTTTACCTAATAAAAGACTGACCTTTGATTAATCCAAAAATGGACTCAACTTTCATGCTTATTTTCCAATTTTGGATCCTCCTAAATTTTAACCTGTAAAATCAAGTACATCTTGTTAATTATTCGGTTTTTTCTTAACATTTGGAGGTTTCAGGTGGAAGGGATGGTTGTGGTGGTGGTTTAGGGTGGTTCTGCTTAAGCAAAAATTGGATAATTAGCAAGATTTACTTGATTTTACAAGTTAAAATTTAAGAGGGTCCAAAATTGGAAAAAAGGGCATGAAAGTTGAGTCCATTTATGGATTAATCAAAGTTCGGTCTTTTATTAGGTGAACGCCCATAGTTGGGATTATATTTATGAATTTTTCCAAGAAAAAATATATTCAAACAGGGTCTTGTTTGATTTTCTCCGTCAATACTTAGTTAATATGCAATATCTATAATTTTTACTACTCCGTATTATACAACTAAAGATATTTAGCACAAAAATTTTACATCAGTGTACGTAGAAAGTAGAAGTGGTAGAAACTTCATGAAACGAAGAAAGAACTCCGTAATACAATAATGATTCTTATCAAATTCAAAAATTTGTATATTAACACACACATAAAAATCTACTCATTTATTATTACATGTAGGGCCTGTTTACTTTAGCTGAAAACAACTGAATTAAAAGTTTTGTATGAAGGATTAATGAGTAGCAAAATAAAAGAAGAGTTGAACTGAACTGAACTATACTGATTTTAAGCTGAAGTAAACAGGCTCGTACTACTTATAATTAGTAATCCTAAATTGTAATGATTTACAATTATCATTTAAAACTTATCTAAATTTATACTCCGTACTATGTATAGTCTAAGGGTTTGTTTACTTAAACTGAAAACAACTGAATTGAATTGAACTGAATTTTTTTTTATGAAGGATTAATGATTAGCAAAATAAAAGAAGAGTTGAACTGAACTGAACTGAATAAAGTTGAGATGAGTTGAGCTGAACTGATTTTAAGCTGAAGTAAACAGGCTCTAAACAAAGTTAAAATGAGCTAAGTGAATAGAGAGGATTCCAAGCAAAGTACAAAATGATACTCCTTGTAATGATGATGGTAATAATAATAATAATAATAATAATAATAATAATAATAATAATAATAATAATGTATAGTTCATCCATTCGTTCAAAGATATGGAAAAAAATCATGCATGAAAAGAATGCAAAAGCTGAGATAGTCCAAGGGAGAAGACAATAAAAGGCAACAGACAACCTCGCTCATTCAGTCACTCCTACGTTTTACAGTTTTACTCGCATTTAAAAAAATAAAATAAAATGATAATATGAGTGATATATAAATTAACCATATACTCCGTAATAAATCCCAACGGTTCGGGTATGGATCCAATTTTTTGGTTGGATCGGATACTTGGGTTCGTTACGTTTAGTGCCACGTATCAAAATGAGCTTTTCTTTGTTTTGGAAGGTATGGTAAATTTTGACAGAATCACTAGATTAAATTTAATCAAATATTAAATGTTTCACTCTTATGGTTGGTTCATGCATGGTTGGCATGGCTCGTCTTTCGGGAAAGCTAGAAGAAACGGATAATTAGAAAACATTAAAAAATCATGTTATCAATTACTCGATGAAGCATAAAGATTAAATATATTTCTACAATTGATAATAATTTGTGAAATTAAACAAAAATTACATAAGCAATGATGTAATTAATGTTAAAATAGAAATATTATTTATATTTTAAACACCTCACATATAGTCTTTAAAACTATATATAACATTTTTCTAAATTATTTAACGACTCGTATTTGCTGATTAGGACAAAAGATTACACATACACTAAGTGTCGTAGTAGCTCTTACTAACTACTTTAATTTCTTTGATGTAAAAGAAACATGAGATAAGAGTTTGGGGATTTGAGATCTCTTAGGCCAGAGTTTTTGAGTTGTTTATTCATCTTTATTTTTGGTCCATCTTTAATTTCTTCCTAAATGCATTCATCTATTTGTGTTTGTGTCATTATGTGCTTCACACCTTCTCATTAATTAATTATGAAATAGCCTCACCAAAATCTTTGTTATAACATTTTTTTTCTAACCAAGTGCTAGTCATAGTTTGGAATTAAGATCTCACATGAAACTCATTGCAAATTTAATACACAATTATTGTACATACAAATTCTATTTGCCTAAAATCGTTCATCATTTCTGTTTTCATACAATATATCATTACTAACACCTAAACTATAAAATCTAAGTATGATGCACCATTGTTAAATAGTTCGTTGTTCATTTATAATTTTTTTTTTTTACTACGTGTAGATCCATATAATTCAAAACTAATGACCCTTTGTAATTTATACCTATGTAACATACTTACATGTAATTGTCAATAGAAAAATCCAAAAATATAAAAATTTAAGATTCTGATAGATGAATATCGAACAGGATGAGAATTTTAATGCGAATTTAACATGATGATTGAAAAGTTAAGTAAATATTGAACATTGAACATGGACAATATGGTGTATGACATTAATACATTATAACTATATAATCTAAGAGGGATCGAGAGTAAGATCAAGCATGTGATAAAAGGAAGATCGATAAGGCCATAAGCCATAAGGGATGGTCGATGGGGCACGACAACGTCGACAAGATAAATCATTAAATCCTAAGCATGGCGCAATAATCGTTTGTATTCCGAAATTGTTGTGAAATGGCATTAGGGTTGTCAAGGTTTGTTCTTTGTAGTATCATATCAAAGAATTAAATAAATAAAAATACTAGTTCTCTATAATTTATAGAGTTATAAAAACACCTATGTTTTGACCCCTTTTCCTCTCTCAATGCTAGAGTATATTTTTATGAGAAACTTTAGGGACTTGGGGTAATGTAATAATAGTGGCTAGTATATGTAGTTTTCTTTATGGAAGCACACCAATTATTATTTGGTAGCTTTTCTAGAGATAAAACATCTAGTAGTAAGTTGGATAATTTTGAACAATTGATGGATAATTATTGTTAATTTTTCACCAAAAGTGCTAAACCCTAAGATTTATTAGTTGTTAAGTGTTTGTATTAAATGGTTTGATAAGTTGATGTTAGTTTTGAATATTTGAAATTAAAAATATTATATACTAGGAGCACTCAATTAATTTTATTTAATTGGCCAAACTTCTCAAAATCGACTGATATATGATTATCAATTTATCACGCTAATTTGATGATATACTATCTATGTTTAATTTAAATATAATGATTTGATATAAAGTACGAGTGATGCAAATCAAATAAGTGCATTTAAATCAAAACAAAACTGATGAATCATATAAAAAAGGGATGCTTTTATACTCTGTATGCTGTAATAATTTAATTCGTAATCAAGCCGGGAGATTATATCATATATAGAATTAGAGGAACCAATAATTGAAAGCAAGGTTAATTTTCTAAGGGTTGGAATACCATAACTTAAAGACAATGATATTAATAAGGTCACACGTATATAGATTTGTATGAATTTTATGCAAACTTTAGATAGTATAGATAAAATGCGTGTCCCTTGAAACATCATTATTTATGATGATGATGATGGTTTTTTTTTTAAGTGAATTATTATAGTTTTTTGTTTTGGTGCTTTTTTTTTTTTTCCTTTCATTTCAGTTTCACCACTCTTTCTGCTCTACTTTTCATATCAAACTCCAAAAGTTTCATACTACTAGTAAGTTGCAATAATGTTTTTTGAGTATTTATAAATTCAAACTTTTGCGCTACAAAGATACTGAAGTTCTGAGTTTGGATTCTCTTTCTCCATACATTTTTATCACTCATGTGTGTTTTTGAGAAAGTTGCTTAACCTCAAGGGACCCCCCCCCCCTTTGGACCAAAAGTGTATAGTTTCTTTTTCCCTTTTTCTCTCTTTTATTTTTTGATTGATGATTTATATGAAAAATTATGATGATGATGATGATTTTTTTTTAAAAGACGGTAGCTAGAAGTGTACTAGCTACAACAATGGAATATGTTTGCAAGTCAATTTGACTCAACTTAGAAGGTTGAGATCCTTTGGAAGTGGTGAACTAGGTTGTCACAGAGTCACAAACGGGTTAAAAACGAACATGGATACGAGGACTGAAATGACAAATCAAAAAAAATAATGATAATGGATACGACCAATTATAATATGAAGAATCGAAAATCGTCCCTAATAAGAAGATTGATCAGGTTCTATTCGGAGACGGTCATATGAAATACCCATGCTACGTAGGTAGTGACAAAGGCATGAAATTCTTATATTTATCAAAGATTTTAATTAAATTTTTTCGTAGCGCAATGAAGTCACAGAAATAAATAAAAATACATATAGATTTTTTTTCCCTTCATTGGATATCATCTAATGGCAGTGTGGCACAAAATGGGGATGATGTAAATGTTTTGATGGTAAATGAGTTTCCTCCATAGTCTTTAGACCGGGATCCTCTAAGGTTTAAGGCGCCTCAAACTGGGAGTAAAGATAAATGAAATGAAGCAATAATAAAGTAGTTCGTTGAAACATACATAAAAGAATAATATGAAGTATTAAAATTTCAAGCTGATAAAGCATAGTTGTTCAACCTAGTATGTGATGTGTAATTTTAAAGTCTTGAAGCACTCTACATCCAACTTCACAATATATACATCCTTCATATAATACGGAGGACGTAGTAATAATACTATCTTCGCCACGCTTTAGATGCAACAATTTTTATAACACGAACTCTTAGGTGATTTCTATAAGTAAACATACAGAATTGTCCATAAATTATTATATCGATTGACAAATGATTTTTATTATAAATTCCCAAACAATTTCCATTTAAAACTATGTATCCAATACTTATATGTAACTCATATTATATGTAACTCATATCATTCCCCATGTATATTATTAATATTGTCGTGGTAAAAATATTTCTAAATGGATTCCTAATTATAAGATCAAACTACATGCCAAATTGTTGTAGACTTGTGGCATTCAATCATTGGGTTGTCTTATTTTGAACGATTTTGTTGTGCTTAAATTATTTGGACTGACATTCTGACACCAACACCAACAGAACCCTTAAACTAATAATAGGCATAGATTCAAATCTAATTGGGCCTATAACTCAATGAAGTTCTTGTAGAAAATCCAGTGATTGAATTAGTCCCATATTTTATACTCTCATCACACACAGCAGGCTTAGTCCTTGGGCCTAGAAAGCTTTCTTTATTCAATGCTTTTTTAGTATGGCCACACTAGTTTACACTTTTACATACCTAAGAGTAGAATGCCAATACGGCAATACCACAAGGTTGAAAGTTGAGACTTGAGACTTGAGACTTTGAGAGTTACATTGAGACTATATTTTACCACAAAGGTACATATATAAGGTGTAATATGTATTCGAAATCACAAAAAAGGTACATATAAGGTGTAAATGAATACATATTAAGATTGAAGTGGTACAAGTACTATTACAAATAAATTTTTCATTATTTATGAAAATTTCTTAAATAAAGTACGTGTACTCCTTTATACCTCTAACCTGCCGCTTTTTACGGTGAAAATAGTTTTTACATTATCCTCTTCCTCTCACTATATATAATACATCAAAAATGTCATAATTATAAAACTAAAATCTTCATGAAAATGTATGAATTGTGTAATTAGGAGAGAGTGTAATATATGTACATATTAGCTTTAAAATATACAAAAATAATGAAACTTCCTAATCTATTAAAATATGTATTTATTTTTACAATATTTTTTTTAATATTTATCTAATAAGCAATTTATCTTACGGAGTATTTGTTATGGAGATTTTTTTTATTAGATTATCATTATTAATACATGGACTAAATTTCTTATGTAGTGTTCAATATTTTTTTATCTTTAACATATTATTTATCTAATTTACCAATTTCTCCGTCTCAAACTACTTGTTACATTAGAGTTTTGGACATTATTCATTTCCATTTGTGAACTATCTTTAACTCTGTAAATTAAAGATTAAATTCAATTCGTTGTCCAACTAATTATCGTTCAAATTTATACTTGATTTTCCTATTTTTATCCTTCTATCACAAACACCAATTCCACCTCTACCACCATCGTACCACCACCCAACCATCCTACCTCCACTCGCTCACCACTATCTAATTTATGACTAACACCACCCTTAATTTTTTTTTTCTAAATGAAACTTGCATCTTAATTAGGCGCAAGTGTCATTATAAAAAAGATTTCAAAAAGGTAAAACCGGCGACTGATTTGGACACAAGTTTCATTTTTTTTGTAGGTTTTGTCATGTTGGTGGTGATTTTTGGTGGCTGAGTGGTGGCCAAGTGGTTGTGTTGTGTGGCGGCAAGGTGATGGAAGGTAGTGGTTTATGAGATAATGGCAAAAGTAAAAAATTAGCTTATATTTTGAAAGATAGAAAGTATTTTATATTTATACACATCATAGTAATCACTGTGAGCCTCTGAGACTTTTCATACTATGAGCCTAGCCTCGAGTGCCAATAATTTTTTGGCACTTAAGCTGGATATGAGTAAGGCGTATGATAGAGTGGAATGGAGTTTTCTTAGGAAAATTATGGCTAAAATGGGTTTTTGGGATCAATGGATAAATCTTGTTATGAGATGTGTAGAGTTAGTTTCCTATTCGTTTATTGTCAACGGTGAACCTATGGGCTGTGTTAGACCTAGTAGGGGTATCAGACAGGGGGATCCAATTTCGCCTTATTTATTCCTTTTGTGTGCTGAAGGTTTGTCGGCTATGATTGACAGGGAGGTTAGGGAGGGGAAGATAGAGGGTCATAGGGTTAATTATCATGCTCCAGCTATTTCTCATCTATTTTTTGCAGATGACTCCATTATCTTTTGCAAAGCTAGAAGGGAGGAGGCGGAAAGGATTAGTTCTCTTTTACGTGATTATGAACGTGCTTCGGGACAACAGATTAATAGAGACAAGACAGATGTTTCTTTTAGGAAGGGGGTGAAGGAGGAGGATAGAGAGGAGGTGACTGCAATACTTGGGGTTAGAAGGGTGGAGGCTCATGCTAAATACTTGGGATTACCTACTTACATTGGGAAGTCAGTGGAAGCATTTTCTATACTTGAAGGATAAGGTGTGTAAGAGGATTAGTGGTTGGATGGAGAAATTTTTCTCATGGTCGGGTAGGGAAGTGCTTATAAAAGCAGTGGCGCAAGCAATCCCTACTTATGCAATGAGCGTCTTTAAACTTCCTCAAACCATTTGTAAAGATATTGAAGCAAGTATTAGGCGGTTTTGGCGGGGTGGTAAAGGGAACGTTAGGAAGCTTCACTTAATGAAGTGGGACGACCTTTGTGTAAAGAAGGAAGGAAGGAGGGGGGGGGGGGCTTGGCTTTAAAAATCTACAGTTTTTAACCTTGCTATGTTGGCTAAAAATGTTTGGAGGTTGGTGACAAATTCTCACTCTTTGTTCTTTAGATTGTTAAAAGCTAAGTACTTTCCAAATTGCTCCATTCTACAAGCTTCCTTAGGAAGGCATCCGAGCTATGTTTGGAGGAGTTTATGGGAGGCCCGAGAGGTTATAGTGAAGGGAACTAGATGGGTTGTAGGGAATGGGGAAGATGTGTAGGTATGGAAGGACCCGTGGCTCCCACAACCTTCTACATTCAAAGTTATTTCGCCTAGAGGAGATGGGGAAGAGGAGATGAAAGTGTGTGACTTAATAGACCTTGGGAGGGGGGTGTGGAGGAAGGAGCTAGTAGAGGAATTATTCCTGCCCGTAGATGCTGAACTGATATTGGAGTAGCCCTGTGCTTAACATGGCCTAGAGATAAGCTATGTTGGGCGTATGCTTTGAGCGGGGAGTACTCGGTAAGGTCCAGATATCATTGGTTAGTGGCATGCAAGGAGGGGGCGAGTGGAAGTGGAGAGGAAAGGATTGTGGAGAGAGGGTTTTGGAGGCGGGTGCGGGGCTGTTGTGTGCCTCCACAAGTGGAAATGGTGGCTTGGAAGGCAGTTCGAGATGTGCTGCCAACAAGGAAAAATGTTGCACGGAGAATAAAAGGGTGTGAGATGATGTGTGGGTTATGTGGCGCCTTGAGGATACGACACAACACGCCTTATTGGAATGTTCGTTTGCTACGGAGATATGGCTTAATAGTGGGGTGGGTGAGAATGTACGAGGGTGTAGAACTCCAAATATGTGCAGTTGGCTTGAGGTTGTCTTTGACAAGTGCGACGAGGAAGGAGTGGAGAGGGTCCTGATGTTTTTGTGGGCGGTTTGAGGTGCTCGAGACAAGGCCATTCACGACAAGGGAACTCTTCCCCCGCGCCGTATTGTGGAGAATGCTACTAGTTTTATTAGAAGCTACAAAGAGTGCAAGGAGAGGGAGGGTACGAGCAGAGATGGCAGCCAACGAACTTGGAGACCTCCACCCGAAGGCCATTGGAAATTGAACTCAGACGCGGGAGCAGTGGCGGGGATTGGGGTTGGTTGGGGTGCCGTAGTACGTGATGCAGTAGGTGATGTTGTTGCGGTTGGTACGAAGCAATGGCAGGGAAGCATTCATCCAGAGGTACATGAAGCTCAAGCCATGTTATTTGGCATCCGAATAGCGTGGGAAGCAGGCTATAGGAGGCTGTTGGTGGAGTCGGACTGCCTCCACCTTGTGTAGTGTGTTACAAGCGGTAGGACGCCAAATACAACTGTTGGCATGTATGTTGAGGAGATCCATCAATGGGCTCCGTTGTTTGAATATATTTCGTGGTCGTTTGTGTCTAGGAACGGTAATAAAGTTGCTCACCATGTAGCTAAGCNATGTTTGGAGGTTGGTGACAAATTCTCACTCTTTGTTCTTTAGATTGTTAAAAGCTAAGTACTTTCCAAATTGCTCCATTCTACAAGCTTCCTTAGGAAGGCATCCGAGCTATGTTTGGAGGAGTTTATGGGAGGCCCGAGAGGTTATAGTGAAGGGAACTAGATGGGTTGTAGGGAATGGGGAAGATGTGTAGGTATGGAAGGACCCGTGGCTCCCACAACCTTCTACATTCAAAGTTATTTCGCCTAGAGGAGATGGGGAAGAGGAGATGAAAGTGTGTGACTTAATAGACCTTGGGAGGGGGGTGTGGAGGAAGGAGCTAGTAGAGGAATTATTCCTGCCCGTAGATGCTGAACTGATATTGGAGTAGCCCTGTGCTTAACATGGCCTAGAGATAAGCTATGTTGGGCGTATGCTTTGAGCGGGGAGTACTCGGTAAGGTCCAGATATCATTGGTTAGTGGCATGCAAGGAGGGGGCGAGTGGAAGTGGAGAGGAAAGGATTGTGGAGAGAGGGTTTTGGAGGCGGGTGCGGGGCTGTTGTGTGCCTCCACAAGTGGAAATGGTGGCTTGGAAGGCAGTTCGAGATGTGCTGCCAACAAGGAAAAATGTTGCACGGAGAATAAAAGGGTGTGAGATGATGTGTGGGTTATGTGGCGCCTTGAGGATACGACACAACACGCCTTATTGGAATGTTCGTTTGCTACGGAGATATGGCTTAATAGTGGGGTGGGTGAGAATGTACGAGGGTGTAGAACTCCAAATATGTGCAGTTGGCTTGAGGTTGTCTTTGACAAGTGCGACGAGGAAGGAGTGGAGAGGGTCCTGATGTTTTTGTGGGCGGTTTGAGGTGCTCGAGACAAGGCCATTCACGACAAGGGAACTCTTCCCCCGCGCCGTATTGTGGAGAATGCTACTAGTTTTATTAGAAGCTACAAAGAGTGCAAGGAGAGGGAGGGTACGAGCAGAGATGGCAGCCAACGAACTTGGAGACCTCCACCCGAAGGCCATTGGAAATTGAACTCAGACGCGGGAGCAGTGGCGGGGATTGGGGTTGGTTGGGGTGCCGTAGTACGTGATGCAGTAGGTGATGTTGTTGCGGTTGGTACGAAGCAATGGCAGGGAAGCATTCATCCAGAGGTACATGAAGCTCAAGCCATGTTATTTGGCATCCGAATAGCGTGGGAAGCAGGCTATAGGAGGCTGTTGGTGGAGTCGGACTGCCTCCACCTTGTGTAGTGTGTTACAAGCGGTAGGACGCCAAATACAACTGTTGGCATGTATGTTGAGGAGATCCATCAATGGGCTCCGTTGTTTGAATATATTTCGTGGTCGTTTGTGTCTAGGAACGGTAATAAAGTTGCTCACCATGTAGCTAAGCTCACCCCCTTTGAGGAAGGTGAGCGGGTTTGGTTAGAAGATTGGTCGAAATCCATCGTTGACGTGGCTCCCGCGAACATGTGTAATTTCCTTTCAGTTGAATGAATTTAGCTTGCTTGCTCTAAAAAAAAAAAATACATATAATAGTAATTTACTAAATATTATCCTTTTTCAACGACAAATAGCGTTTCAAACAATGTTTCTAGCTAAATAAGTCGGCCACCTAAAATCTGAATAAGGAAACCAAGGTAGACACCAAATGCAAATACTTCCATCAACCTTTCCAGAATTCTAGTTTTCTCATACCGTCGAAACGTATTTTTGTCTATGTTCATGTAAATTTTTAGGGTTTACTTTTCGATCTTCAACAAAAATTCGTCACAATTTTCCCCCAAATTTGAATTCATTACACAATCAATCTCATTAACAACACAAATTACCCCGAATTCAATTCAAATATTCCAATTTAATGTAACAATTTCACTAACCACATCAATTTTTCCCCCAAAATTTCCACTTCAACTATTCGCCAATTCAAAAATGCCAAATTTCCTCTCAACATTAAGAACAATCGTAAGAAATCGATCATTGCGACAAAACAAAATCAAACAATTGATTAAACATCGAAATCAGGCGAACAATGTCGGCGAAATTCGACGAAGTTTTGTTCCAGTACGATGTATGAGCAGTATTTCACAAATTGATTCTTTTTCTTCGAGGAATTTAAGGAATAATTTCAATGATTATCAGAGATTGCAGAAGAGGTGGTTTTTAGGTTGTGGTGATGGTGAAGAAGGTAGCGCTTTATCTAAGGTTCATGAAGAAAAGATTGTTATTGGGTTAGTTTTCGATTTTCGGCTTTCGAATTCATAATTATTTTGTTTAGTTTTAATTAGTTGAAGAATGTTTGAATTTATTGTTGTTATTATTGTTTTTTAAGTTTAGTATAATTTTATTGTTTTGGGTGAAATTTGTAGTTCAATTTGATATGGAATTAAGTGTGATTCAGGTGAATTTGGAATCATTGCTTTGAAGTATGATAAACTGTAAGTATATGTTGTAGAATAATTGTTTAAGTTTTGTATGAAGTTTGTGATTTTGTGAATGTAAAAGGTAGTAAAGAAGATCAATAAAGTTTTTGAACAGTTACATTGTGTTTTGGAAAGAATGATTTCGACTTTTCGAGGGAAGGCGGGTGATAAAGGGGTCTATGTTGTATTGTTTTGTACTTTTGATTGAGTGAGAGTGAAGATTAGAGGGGATAATTGATAAGAGGCATCGAATTATGTGTGATGAAAGTGGAATTTTTTGGGTTGATTTGATGAGTTGGGATTTATTGCGTAATGGAAGATACAATTGTTTGGTTTTGTTGATATAATGTATGTCGCTGAATCACATTATTTGCGTTTAGTATGAAGGTTGTGAATCTATAAAGTGAGAAGCTCAATAAAGCTGTTAAACAATTGTAGTGTGTTTGGAAAGAATGATTTCAAGGGAAGGGAAGGCGAGGGGTAAAAGGGTTGGTCTTCTATTGTTTTCTACTCTTGTTAGCAATTGAGTGAGAGTGAAGATTAGAGGGGATATGTGAAGTCGAGGTAAGTGAGATTTAGCTGTGATTGGGAATGAATTTCTTAATGGATGATAAAACTGTGCGTTTTTGTTGATGTGAAATGTTTGTTGTTGAGTCATATTGGTTGAGCTGAGTATAAAGGTTGAGAGTATAAAGCCGTTGAACAATTGCATTGTGTTTGGAAAGACTTTTTTTAAGAGAAGGTGAGGAATAAAGAGGTCTGTTTTTATTGTTTTGTTCTTTTGTTAGTAGTTGAGTGATAGTGAAGAGTAGTGAGGATATGAGAAATCAAGTGGATGGAAATATTGTCCAAATTATTCACTTTGACTAGTCTATTCTTCCACCTCTATGTGATGTGATTTTTGGAAACCAGAGGTGGCTAGTTCTTGCCAAGCTTGTGAGCTTGTCACACGCTTATAGTTTGGAAAGTGGAATCTGGATTTATTTACCCAGAGTTGTCCTAATTTTAATTAATTGAATTATGAACAGAAATATTGATTACAACTGTTTATTGATTGATGATTGTGACTATGTATAATGATTTGGATTACAATATTTCCTGAGTTTGTTATGAAACAACAAATTTTATTACCTTTACAGAGACTCAATTCTAAATTTCTAATTATAATGCATCAACCAGAAGATCGACGATTGTTAGCATGGATCCTTTGCTTTGCTTTTTTTTTTTTTATTTTTTTTTACAAAATTATGCTATTGGCACTTAGGGAGAGACTTATCTTTATAATTTTTAATCAGCAGAATATTAGTTACTAACTGCTATCTTTTGGGGTTAAATATTGCTATTAAATTAAGCCTTTTGCTTCATAGTTGATTTGCATCATGTCGTTACATCTCTATGATGTTCAAGGACTGAAGCATTAAACTAAGGTTATCTTTATAAACAGGTACTCCCCTGAACAGCTGTTTGCTGTTGTTGCAGCTGTAGATTTGTATGAAGATTTCTTACCTTGGTGTCAAAGATCAGAAATCATTCGGCATCACCCGGATGGATCATTTGATGCTGAATTAGAGATTGGTTTCAAATTTCTTGTTGAGAGTTATGTTTCACATGTGGTTTTAGACAAGGCAAAGTTTATTAAGGTGCATTTTTCATTGCTTTCAGCTTTTGTTTTCCTTATGCCATCTTATGTAACATGCAAATATTGTACTTCTGTCCATGTTGAAAGAACTCACTGTCAGCCAGTTTTTGGGATTTTTATGTACCTAGTCTTAATATTTCCGGGCATACCAACAATTACGAGCATGTTATTCTGCTAAATCTGATGCTTAGGTTATGATATTCATTAGTTTGAATAATCTTGTTATAGTTGAGTGATTAACTTTGGAAGTGTAGTGTTTCATCTATTCCATAATAATATGTATGATGGTGCGTGTAAAGGTTTTGGTTAAAGCATGTAAAGATACAGTTTTTAGAAGTGCATAGTTCAAGTATCCGTCCCTGCATAGTTGAATGTTAGAACTCATAATAGTGTGTGTTATGACTCTGACTCACAATGTATCCCAATAATTTTAGAATCCTTGGTTTTCTAATTTAGTGCTCAAGCCTTGCAATCTAATTTAGGATCAGGTAGGAAGAGGAACGAGTTAGCAAGAAATGTTGCTCTTAGAAGAGGAGAGGGGTTAAACAAAATGGAAGTTGTCTTTTTTATTTATTTATTTATTTATTTATTTATTTTTTATTATTATTATTATTATTATTATTATTATTATTATTATTTTCTTCTAGGAAATATGTAGTTCTTGCCGGAATCTTTGACACGCTATCCCAAATATAACTTCACGTATTCAATCAGGGGTCGATGTTTTATTTATAATCAAAATGCTTGTCATAACAACTTGAAAGCACCAGAAGTTTCATGTTTAAAGGCTGTTGTCTTGTACAGAGGCAGAAATGTAATTTGGTCCGGTCAATATCCATCATCTTTCCTTGTATGGATCTTTATACTTCCTCTACTCCATATAATTGCAATACTTATTATTTGCACGTGTTTTTAGGAAGCGATTGGAGGATGTAAATGAAAAACAAGTGCCTTTATCTCATTTGCTTTCTCTAATTACCTCCTTAAAACACGTGCAAAGTGTAAGTGTTGCAATTAATATGGAGCAGAGTATGATACTACATCTATCCATCTTTCCTTGTTTGAATATTTTGGTGTTTGGTTGTAATAATCGAATTTGATTGATAATTAATTGAGTACTGATATTTCTACAATTGTTTATTACAATGTCAGACTACTGCTTCTGAAAGCAACCTTTTTGAACACTTGATCAACATATGGGAATTCCGTCCAGGACCAACTCCAGAAACCTGTGACCTTTACTTCATGGTTGATTTCAAGTTCCGTTCGCCACTTTACCGGCAGGTAACACTCCTATGGTCGTGTTTAAAATTTTACCTCGCTCCAAGTGTCCAACTAGAAGGGGAATTTGGACCCGTTGATGTGAACTTTAAAAGACCCTGCAATTGCCTTATATGTCACTGTTTAATTCGATTTTGAGTTTGTGATGGATAAATATTTGCTCTCTAACATGTATGAGTGGATGGTATATTCCTTTGCACAGGTTGCATCAATGTTCTTTAAGGAGGTGGTCACTCGATTGGTCAGTTCATTCATTGACCGCTGTCGATTATTATACGGGCCAGGGGCTACCATTAAACAAAGGGCATAGGTTTTTGAAGATTATTTAATGCCTGAAAGCTGAAACAATGTAACACTGCATCTCATTCTCAATTTCTTTTTGTCAAGTGGTTTCTTGAACTTGTAAAATTTATAAATTCTGAACTACTACGCAACACAACACATAAATTTTTTTCATGAGGTGCTTTAAAGGGTTTCATCCTCGCTTGGACTTCTTATTGAGATTTGAGCAAAGACCCAATCAAGGCTTCACGGTCTCAAGGACATGGACTTTTTTGCCGAAGGTTAAGCAGTGATCACTATGGGTCGATTCATCCTTTATTGGCTAAAGAATCATGAAAGATCTGAATTAGGTTGAGTCTGTAGTAGTGGTTGTCACAACGCCTTGCTTGTTCGAGCCCTCTAACTTGGATTTGAGTTGGCTCATACGGACTTCCATTGGTATGACAAGTTCTTACCTGCCATTAAAAAGCTAACCTTCATTATTCATAAAAGATTTTTAGATACTCGTTATTAAATGTTAGAAAGTTAGGATGCATTTGGGATTGAATGATCCTGAAATAATGAGGGTATTTGAAGAATTTTGTAATTGATAGGGTGGCTTGATATACGCCAAAATTGTGTCCATATTATTTATATTTTAGAGTTTGTTTGATTCATAATGGAAATAACTTTTTTAGGAAATCATACTTCATCAGAAGTTTTTCCATCAACCAGTAAAATTCTTGATTGGGACTATGGGACAATGAATATAATTACTAGGAATTTACATTCCTTTGAAAATTTCATTTCCCAGAAGTTCCTCAAACATAACACAACATAATTTACTTCCTGTGTTTTTTTTTTTTTTTTTTTACTTTCAATATTTGTAATTTNCAATATTTGGAATTTTGGTACTATTCACGTACTAACTTTGATTCACTTTGGTGAGTAATCTGTAAAAAAACATAGTTATATGGAATCTTATTCGATTCGTCTCGATGTAAATTTTTCAAAAATATAATTTTTTTATCATAAGAAACTTAAGATGTTAATATCACAAGTTACGTTTTGAAAGATGTGAAAAAGTGAATATAACAAAAAAAAAAAAAAAAAACGGAGGAACTAGTTATTTTTTAAATACCTTTTATTTTCAAGAGGAATAACCTTAACCATTAAGCACTAAGGCCTTGTTCTCCTCGTTTTATTTTTACTTATTATTTCAGTTCAGCAAAAATAAGTTCAGTTCAACAAAATCAGTTTCAATCCTTAATAAATTGTTAATGATTTCAGCAAAAATAAGTTTAGTTCAGCAAAAATAAGTTCAGATAAGGAAAAATAAGTTCAGTTCAGCAAAAATAAGTTCAGATCAGCAAAAATAAGTTGAGGAGAACATGGCCTAAGGGCCTCTTTACTCCAACTTAGAATCAAATCAGTTTAGCTCAGCTTAGCTCCAATCAATTCAGCTCAAGTCAACTACAATCAGTTTAATTAAACAGTTTTTAACTGAATTAAATAGGCCTTAATACTAAGGTAGCTCAAATCCAATATTATTAGGAACATGGGACAAAATATAAAATTTCCACAACAACACTTTTGATAGTAATTTTCGAACTTGTTACGTATTTTGAGGAGTTAAGTAGGAAAAGATTTATTAACTTAGTGAGTAGATTATTTACTTCTACTCATAAAATACAATTAAAAGATTACTATTGACTTCACACGAAAAAATTGTTATCATTGAAGCTGAGATAGATTTTATTAATTAGGAATGTGTATTAGGTAGTGATATTAAAATATGTATTCACCAATTGTGTATTAATAGTAAACTATGTATTCACTCAATCATTGTGTAAGTGTAACAACGTTCTCTTGAGGTTATGCATTAGATCCCTAATTCACTACAAGTTTGATCGAGTATACGGAATATACTCATTCATGTGTCTTGCTTTTGACCAACAAAGGTGGAGGAACACATAAAATTAGATTATCCAAAATCATAACCCTTAATTCCACTATCTCAAGTTCCTCCCTTCTACTACCATACTCAAAGTCCACTCTGGCTTACCAATAACCAACTACATTATAAGCAAAAATCATAATTAATTACACCATAATCAAACAATTACTACCTCTATTTCAAATAAAACATAATAACCCGACATTATTCCTCTATAATATCTAGTAAAACACAATGATATATATATAAATAGAAAATCACATTACATTTTCGTAAATAGGTTAAAATTTTTATTATCCCACTACCCCTTAAAGTGCATATAAAAAGACAACTTTATCTTTAACTTTTAATATGTTACCTTAAATACCATTGTAGTATGCAATTTTGTCTCTCTCGTTGCATTTTATTTGAAACGGAAAGACTATAATCGCTAATCAAAATGAAATCCCAAAGCTTTGTACTTTTGTCCAACCCCAACCCCAACCCCACACCCGCGACTCATTCAATCATTCAACTACCAAACTCCTTTACACTAACGTGCGCCCAACTATACGCTCCCCATCACTTCTCCACTCCTCTACCCCTCTTAACCTACGCACCCTCTGCTCACTTTTAACACTTATCCTTGAACAATTAGTTGCTTTCTTGTAATTTTGACTCTTGACTTCTTAAAAAAAAAAGAAAACACAAACAAAAATACACTTCACAAACAACAAAAAGCAGAGCATTGTTGCTCATGTTTCATCAATTATTAACACCCCTTTTTAACCCCCCATTAAAAAATTTTGTTATCAACATTTTGTTTATTCCTTCTAACAAGGTAAAATTATCAATCTTTAAACTAAAAATATTGATAATTTTGGTTGTTGTTTTGTGTATAATTGTTTTTGCTCTGTAAAATTTTGTGGGTTTTTACTTTTTGGTGTTGAATTTTGATGGGTAGTTGACTTTTTCTTTGTTTGATTAGTTAATTTTGGTTATTTTGATTAATGTATGATTTGAGTTTATGATTGTTTCGAATGAATTATGGAAAATATTGTTGTTGTTGTTGATGCTTTTGTTTTTTTGCTGTCAGTGTTTATGTGGGTTGAATTATGGTGTTTTTTGCATGTTATAATTAGTGAATTTAGCTGAAGTTTAGGATATTGTAGACTGAAAAATGGAAAGAATTTGTCAAATTGACTTTGGTAGTTAATCTTAGTAGACTGTTCTGAAGAAGTTAAGTGTTGAATTATTCATGCTTTTAAACTTTGTTATGATAATAACTAATTTTTTGTTTGATGGTGCTTTATTTTGTTTAATGATTAAATTGGTATGATTTTTTTAGATGGTTTGCTAAATTTGGAGCATTGAGGTGGTCAATTGGTTACTTTATTCTAGTAATGTGGGAGAATTTAGTCTATTGTTTTGTGAGTGGATCTGGTCTATTGGATCCGAGAGTCGTAGTTGAATTCAGCTTAAGGTTGTAAGTTATTTTCGACATTAAGAGCGTTTGGTTGGGTGGAAAACATTTTTGATGTATGGCAAAATTAGTTTTTTCGTTGTTTGGTTCCATGTTAGATAAATTATGGAAAATGGGAAATTAGAAGGGATGGGAGAGGGTTGATGGGAGGATCAGAGGAGAGTAGAAGATATAGATAAGGGAAATCGAGGATAACATGGTGTAACTTCCTTAGATTAGAGAAGATCAATTTTGAGTAAAAATGTTTCACCCTCCCACCAAACGGAGCCTTAGCTGCAAACCAGCAATTGTTTTCCCTTGGAGGCTTGGATTATGCATTTTCAAGGATATAGTTTTGAAAAATGTTTACCATTCAACCATCTAAAGCCTAAATGGGTGTAAAATGGCCTCATTTCGGTGGCTTGTTTGACTAGTAGTTGGAAGTTGAAGATTTGAAGGCAGATTAACCATTCACAAGTACGAAGTAACTAATATTTTTGTTCCATGGTGTTGAAATTATCATAATTTTTGAAAAAGTCAGTCATGACACATTTCTAGGTTTGTATGTAAATTCATTAGTGAGTTTTTCTGGTTATTGTGTTATCAACATTTTCTAGTGACTTTGAACTTTGGCATAAAGAACTGCAAAGGGATTGATGTAAATGTGACTTTAGCTTGGGTCTTGGGTACCACCGTACCATTCGCCTAGACATTATCCCCCAAACTAGCTGGCGTTGGCAACACTGGTTGTTGTTGATTTGTAGTATGTAGAATTGTGGATTAGCTACATATTGTTTATCTTGTTTTTGTGGTATCATGGTATAAAGCATATCTTTATATTTAGATTCGTTGAGTTAGATCAACTATCATATCTTCTAAGGCTCACGAAGCCCTGGTTGTTTAGGTTCTTCCATTCTAATTTTCTACAGAGTATTTGATTGATGTGTACTTAAATTTGGCTAAAGTCCAACCGTTTATAAAGTTTTACTAATACTTTTGGATTTGTTAACAGTCCTTCCCTGTAGCTGGTCTATACTTCAGGAGCAGGAAGAATAACTAATGGGAATGGATACTTATGTTGCCAACGGCAACTATGATGTTGATTCTCAATCTCTTTGCACTTCCCAATCCAACATATTTGCGATTTGTGAAAATGGTGTGGATACAGCGGAATCAAGTATGGTCATGGAGTTGCTGACTTTATTGGACTTGGATATAGCATACTATTCTGAGAAGCTAGTAAACTTGGAGCTTTATATGACCATTGTTTCCCTTGGAGAGGTCAGACTTGGAGAGTTGTCCATGCACAACGGAAATATCTCAGAAATAGAACTTGACAAGGCTTTGATATTTGATCTTTCGTTTGGTTATCTAGATTCTGAGATCAATGAGTTAGGGGGCTTCTTAGAAGTTCTTCAAGCCAAAATGATTGATGCGCAACAGAAAATATGTTCATTTAAACAAATAGATGAAATATTTATTATCTTCCAGCGGAAATTACAGGCATCTGAAGATTCCTTGAAGCATTTGCAGGAGCAATCGTCAGAATTGAAACGACAACTAACACATTTTCAAGAAAAAGTATCATATTTTCGTGAAAATACTAGTAAGTTGGAGGGTGTTTTTAACTTTGTTTTGTTATAGTATAAGAAAGTAAAATTCCTCAACTAATAAAATTGCGCAATTATTAATTGCCAAAAAATAGGAAATTATGTTTATATTAGGATCCTCTTTTACATGCAGTGTCGTACTCAATTGAAGATGAGGGCTTGGAGAGGACAAATTATGACTCACAGATTGCTGGGCAGCAAAGACTAGTTCTTAAGATGCTGGAAAAATCTCTTGCTGCTGAGCTAAATCTCGAGAAACAATTGTTAGAATCAAAGAAAAGAGAAGAAGAGCTGAAATCAAAGCTAACACTCACAAATGAGGTTGTCTCAAACATGGAAGCATATACGGGAGTTTCTTTAGAGAAATTGTTAGAAGCAGAACATTCTTCTCATGTTTTTATGGGGGTAGCAAAAGAAATGATGTCACGTCTCCAAATTTATGAGTTCAATATGCACTGCTCAACTTTGAGGGAAGAAGAGCTGAAATCCAAGCTTGAGCATAGCTTACAGCAGAATCAGAATGAAAAAGAAAATGCGGAGCATGAATCAAAGAAACTTCAAAAGAAATTGCAAGATTCTGAGTTAAAGTTGCAAGAACTGAATGCCGCGTATGAGACTAGTCAGGAGCAGCTTTCTGAGATGGAAATGGCAACTGATAATTTGAGAGAACATGCTTTCATAGCAGAAACTAGGGCCAATGAAGCAGATGAAAAACTTGCCACTTTAACATTAGAGAATATAGAGCTTAGAGAAGAAGTGGGATTTCTTAAAGCTGATGATAGTAATGAAGAGAAGATAAGCATGTTAGAGAAACAGATGAGAGAGTTAGAAGTCAAATTGACTACTTCTAAAACTTCTGCTGAAACTAGCCAAGAGCAGCAAAATATGCTGTATGAAGCAATTTGGGACATGGAGACGTTGATCGAGGAGCTAAAATCAGAGAAATCGAACTATGAGAGAAAGTTGGAAAATGCGAACTTGGAGTGTCTTCGTTTAGCAGAAAACAACGTAGAACTGAGCAAAGAAATAGGCAAACTCAAGTCTGAAAATGAAAAATTAGCGGAAAATCTGAAAGAAGCTAAGAGATTGAAAGTAGCAAGGGAAATGGACATGAACAATGGGGCAAAGCTTGTTACTGAGATGGTTACAAAACTAGCAATTGAAAGAGAGAGGGTGCAGAAGCAGGTGCGATGACTCCTAATCAATTGTTTTTTATGTTCCATAATTACATTTGTCATGGTAACAGGTTTCAGAAGGTGCTTGATTAATTAAAATTTGATTGTGTAGTTGTCTTCTTTAGCGAGAGAAAACACGATCTTGCTGGAGGAGTTAAGGAAGATGAGAAAAAAATTACTCTGTGCTAATCAAAGCAACAAAGAGGTGGACAGAAAAGACATTGAATCTGCCATTGATAATCCTGCTGCCGGTATAAGTCCTGCACTGTCAACTATGGAAGAATTAGTAGAGACTCCAACATCTGCCACTGCCAGTAATCAGGTGAGAAACTGTATATCAGGTTTTATTTCTTGCGAATTATTTTGCAGCTTTAACAAGGACAAAGCATGGGTAAAGAATTTTCGTATTAGAACCTTAGTAATGCGTGAAAACTGCTTTACTTTGATATCTCCTCCTCAAAGGTGCATGAAGTGGGCCAATTATAGGAATTAGGCTCTCTATCTCTAGGGGGTGGTTGAAGGATTATGTTTTTGACAAGGCTAATTACTCTAAAAGGGTCGTGTATATGTGTGTTGTTACAAATATGCTCGTTGTTTGTTTGTTACAGATATGCTAGTCTTATATACTCGAGTCCATTGCTAAAGTGATGTCTAAACATTACTGAAGCGAATTTTCAACTAGTTATTGTGCTCTTTTGTGATCTCTTGATCAGTTTTTTATCTTCAAAATAAGCTCAAACCATAGCTTTCTAACTTGGCCCTGCGAGTAACCTAAGGCACCTAAGTGCGTTGAAATTTGTCACTGATAGGTGTAGAGGAGTTGACTGTTATTTGTCAATGCTGATATGTCATGATAAATTACCATTGGATTGAAGAAAAGCCATAAATTTTCACGTGCAGGTAGATGAGCCATCAGAAGAGAACAACACTGATGAAGCAGAAGCTGCAGGATCTTCCAGATTCGACGATGATGCTATTGCTGCTGCCACCAATCATCTAGACCATGACGAGGCAGTAGCAGCAGCCAGTTGTACAGATCATGATAATGACGATGATGCTGTTGCATCCAATTGTACAGACCATGATGATGCTGTTAATTGTAGGAATCGTGAAGATTCAAGCAAGATGGAGAACAAGCAAATTGGAAAGCGGTATTACGTCTTAGCTGCGATTCTGATTTTAACATTTTCTATTTTAGCCATGAACATCAATTGGCAAGACTTGTATCATACTATGAGACGTCAGTATGTTAACTTCCCATAGTCACACTGCACAAAGTGCTCAATTCTTTTGGATAATTTGTTTTTGTAATTAGTGTGTATGCAATTATGTAGTTAGTACTACTCAATTTTCAATTTATCATGATTTTTGTACACAGCTATAATTTGAAAGCACTACATAATGTAATGTGATTTTTTTATTTTTTATTTTTCTTAAGTGCAGAAACAAAACTCTTCCTCTAATACTTCTAGCAACTGGAATCATAAACAAACCCCATTGGTACCGAGACAGAATACTAAATCAGGCATGAAGATAGTTGAAAAGTTTGCTCAGCGAATCCTTGGTCACTACACACCATGACCAAAATACACCCTAGGGAAATAGTGCTCAACGGGTACTTTGGCACATAACAAGCATTATACTCTAAAGCGCGAGTGCATACAGGTGCTCAACAGGTAAATTACATAAGTTGGGTCACAATTTATAGACTCGCGCAAACACACACATTCATTGTGCGACTCAAAGAGTCATAGTGTCATATGTCACAAAGCCATACCTCATTGAGTAAAGGCTCAATATATAACTCTATCTAGTATCACACTTTTTTGCATCATCTACTAATTATTTGAAGTTGAAGGCTTTGCAATCATAAACATTACTCTATATTTCTTAAAGTCACCAGCTGACTAGGTAACATGACTCCGTTCAAGAAGATTGAAAGACTTGTTTGTTTGTCTCGAGGTTGATCAACCTCATTTGGTTGAGTTGATACAGCTTTTGAAAACTTGATGAGAACAACCTTGAGCTCGATTGAAAAGTCTTTCAATTCTTCGGACAAAGTCAGGTTGCCTTGGTTGGTTGGTGACTTTGACAAATGTGGAGTAATGAGCTTGAGTCTGTGGTCCTCTGAACTTCATTTTGTTTGAAGGTTAGACATGAAAGTCTGCACGAAATTTTGTCGTGAATGTAATTTGAATTGAATGCTGTACACCTACAAATGTAAACGCAGACAAACCAACTAAATGGTGTATCCGTGTACGATTATTTGTTGAAACAAACTTAATGCCTGTTTACTTCAGTTTAAAATTAGTTCAGTTCAACTTAGCTCTTCTAGACCATAACAAAAACTTGCTTATTGCCTTATTACTATTTTTGTGGATGAAATATTCATAAGTAGATTAGCTTGCTTAATGCTTAATAGTAAAACTTTTCCCATTTTTCACTTGAAGTTCTTCTCAAAATTCAACTATTATATTTTGATATGTTCTTTTAGAGACTAACTTCATTGCAAGATGAGAAACAAGAAGAATGCATGCGAAAAATGCAATAATAGTTGGAGCAAAGCAACAAAGTGTAGCCAAGGATGAAAGACCTATATGCACAAGGGAAAACAACTTTTGTTACATAAATAGTACGGAATCCATAAACAACTTAATTTACAAGGAATAAGGAAGCATAATGCTTATTCAATTCGTAGTAAATATGGATCTAGCAAATGGTAATAGTATACATATATATATGAAAAGCTTAGGATAATACATATGCTTCTGAACTTAAGCTAGGTTTAAGGAGAACTTGGAGTGGTTTAGCCTTGTCACAACTTAATCCGAAGCTCTCACTTAAATCAACTAAGGCACCTTTTTGGGTTGAAAACTCAAAAGCATGCAGCAACGAGGCCAAGGAAAGGTGAACCATACAAAGACCAAAGGAAATCCCGGGACATATTCTCCTTCCAGCACCAAATGGGATCAACTCAAAATGGTGTCCTTTGACGTCCACATTTTTATGAGTGTCCAAAAACCTCTCAGGACGAAATTCTAAAGGATTGTCCCAAACTTTTGGGTCTCTAGAAATTTTAGAGACATTCACTATAAGCCTTGTTCCATTTCGGACATGGTAATCCCCTATTATACAATCCTCCATGAATTCTCTCGGAGCCATTAGGGGGCCTGCTGGGTGTAATCGCATTGTTTCTTTCACTATTGCTTCAAGATAAACAAGTTTAGGTATATCTGAAATGCAGACTTGTCTTTCTTTTCCAATACTTATGTTTAGCTCTTCTTTAGCCTTTCTCAATGCTTCAGGGTTGTTTAACAACAGTGAGAATGCCCAGTTCAAGGTTACCGCAGTTGTATCACTTCCTCCTAAAAGCATTCCCTATATATCAGAATCATGTTGTCAGGAAATTAGAGTACTTGGTACATCATAATTGTTCTTCTATATTAGATAAATTAATTATAGGGATACAAAGAAACATATCGACATTTTTTATAAAAATTATATTATATACAAAGTATCAAATAATTTTGGATTTTTTGTCGGTTAAGATCTTTTATATTATATATTTTGTGAATTAAGGCCTTTTGTGTCACTTTTTCTGAGTTAAGACCTTATATAAGCTAATAGTTTTAAAATTGAGACGTTGGAAACACTAAAGACAATAAATTTCCAATCTACATGACTAGTTCAACATTGTGCACAACCCATGGACCTACACTATCTATCATTGAAGGAAGCCAAAAGAAGGAAAGACAACTCATCTATTACATACATTTGAGCTAGGTCGGATACATTTGAGCTATAGGGAATAAATGAGAGATGAGAGTGAGAAAGGGGTAAATAATCAGGAGAGTGCAACTCACGCACCCAGTCAAACATCAAATTTTGGTTTTTTTTTTTTTTTTTTTTTTTTTTTTTTTTGCTGGAAAATGAGTTAAAGGCCTCAATTCTAAAACTATCAATTTATAAAAGGTCTTTAATTCACAAAAAGTGATAAAAAAAATGTCTTAATTCACAAAATTTATAATTTAAAAAGTCTTAACTGACAAAAATCCAATAATTTTTTTCATAAGTATTTCATAAAATGGTTGTAAAAAAATATTATAAATCAATCAAAGCCTTAGTCCTATGATTAGGGTCTACTACATAAACTAAAATTGATAATTTCATGTGGTCATCCACATAAATTTCTCCCTCCATCCCCCTGCAACAGGAAACTTCATTCTCCTATAAATCTAAAAGATCCATATCTTTTCTAAAACATTCCAAACAAGTCATTTTAGATCTCCCCTACCTAGTTTGAGATCTCCCTAATCTCACTCTTCCACTCTTTGCACCGGTACTCTTTAAGGTCTCCATCTCACATGTCTAAACCGAAGTGTAAAGGTTGTTTTCTCTTAATAGGGCTGGGGTTGAGATACCTTTTGTTTGTTATTCCCCTTTTACCTTTCTCTCTCTTCTTTTTCCTCTTAACAAAACCTCTCAACCTTCAAACAACAACACCAACACTTCATCCACCACATCACCGCCCCTACCACCAACAGTCAACCCCCACTACTCCAACCACCACTTGCGCACCACAACCACCACTTGCACACCACAACCACCACCGTACCACTCCACTCCAAAAAATTGTTTTTTTGTTTAATTTACAAAAAAAATAATAACAAGGAACTGGTGGCTAGAGCCTAGAGGCAGCGCCTAAGTCAGCCGCTAGTTCCTTGTTATTATTTTTTTTAATTTTGTTCATGCGGTTGGTGGGCGACGTGGCTAGTGGTAGTCGTTTCGGTCGTCGAAGGGTGGTATGGTCGACTAGTGGTCTGGTGGTAGGGGCGGTGGTTGACTAGGTGGCTAGAAAATTTTTGATTTTTTTTTTTAATTTAAAAAAGGGTAACGTCTACCCGAACCGCCCAGCCTGTGGCACCGGCGACAATTATACTGCGGATAACTTCATTTTTGATTTTATCCTTTAGATTGTTCCCGCATATCTATCTCAACATCCACATCTCCTTAATTAACCCCAACCTTTTGAATGTGCTCTTTTAACTTTATAGGAATGCTTCGGTCACACAACACTTCCGTGACTGCTCTCCATTTAAGCCACCTCGACTTAATCTCGTGAACTACATCTTATTTAATATCACCATTCTTTTGAATAATTGATCCAAGATATTTCAAAATTCCCTCACCATAGCACCATTTTCCCCCTTCTGTGACCAAAATCGACATTCCATATACTCCGTCTTGTTTCGACTTAGCTTTAAGTCTTAAACCCTCTAGAGTCCAAGCTTAAGTATTTGTAAAACAAATAAAATCTCAAAAGCAAACTTCATCATTATATACTCCCTCATTTCCCTTTTGTTTGATACGTTTTGACTTGCACATATGCAACACACTTGTTTGACCTTAAATGTCTTTTGTTGTAAATATGTATTATAATAATTGGATATTAATAACGTACTCATTGAGACGAAACAAACAATATACCACATGACTATATTATATTTTATATATTAAAAGTAAGTTAAAATATTCATCTATCTTATAAATAGTGTCAAGATTTCAAATGTATCAAACAAAAAGAAACGGAGGGAGTATAATTAAAAATTTGATCTGTAAAATTTAATGATGCACATGATACAAACAGTTGTACTTGCAAGTACAACCAAAAACAAAACTTTTGTTGATTCAATTTGATGCTAATTTCAAATTAAATGAACATTTTTTTTTACTTTTGGTTGTACCTAGGGGTGTGCATAATCCGGTCCGGGCCGGAATTTAGACCGAACCGGACTGGTCCGGAAATTCTGGTCCGGTCTTCGGTCTGAGAAAATTAGTGATTCCGGATTTCCGTTCCAAGACCGAAAAATTCAAGTCTGGACCGGTTTCCTTGAAAAAACAAAATTTTAAAGTTAATTAATGTAAAAATTTACTATACATAAAGCTTTTTTTTAGTTAAAATATTAAATTTATTTATGTTTTATATATCATTATATTTTATGTTCTAATTAGAATATATATAAGAAGGAAATAATATTTTTTTTTGTAAGTAATAAGTATTTTTTTATAGAAAAAAATTGAAAAAAATCAAAAATTCAGGTCCAACTGGTCCAAAACAGGGTGGACCCCGGTTCAAGGAAACCGGAGATTCCGGTTTTCCGGTCCAACCGGTTTCCGGTTTTCGATCCGGTCTTGGATCGGTGCACACCCCTAGTTGTACCTAGCAAGGTACAAAAGATTGGATCATATAATATGGTAAAATTTTGATAGCAAGCTGTTCTTGCACGACTACTTAAGAATAATTTTTAAAACACATGTTCAAATAACATACCAAACAAGTAGCCTTGTTGATAGTATCAGCATCATAATCAGCTTCTTTGATTGCATCTTCATCATCCAGGATAGAAAGCATTATTCCCATGAAATCCTTATCAACATCGTTTTTGTTGATTAAGTTGCTACACTTATTCTTTTGCTTGTGCTCATCAAGCCATCCTTGCAATATGCAATCTAACTCTTTGAAACACTCTTTCATGGCCTTTTCTTGTCCACCAAAATCAAACCACCTCAAGAATGGTAACGCGTCTCCAATTGCAAAACTTCCCATGTGCTTAAGAAAACCTTTGATCGCGCCATGTATTCTCCTCACTTGTTCGCCATCTTCTAGATGAAGTTGTTTTCCAAACACAAGACGCACGGTCACATTGAGAGTAAGTTGTGCAAATACTTTTGTCAAATCTACGAGCAAAGGCATCTTTTTATTGGCCTTAGAGTTGTTGTTTGCAACCATCCATTGCGTGTACATCTTTTTTACAAGTCTCGACACTTCTGATTCGAAAACACTTGAAAACGCATTACAACGGTAGGTCGACAGTAGCTCTAGCGTAACAATTTTACGCATGTGACGCCAATATGGACCATAAGGGCTAAAACCGAACATAGCATAGTTGTAACCCATTAACTCAATGCCTACTGATCTCCCGCGTCCTAAGACAGATTTGTCTTTTGTTTCTAAACACTCTTTTGCCATTTCACTAGAGCTAATCACTAAGGCTTCAGTTACTCCGAGATCGATCCGAAAAATTGGTCCATACATGTCAGCCATAGAGCCTAACAACTTATGCGGCAATTGATCTGAGAAGATTAGGAGTGGAAGGTGACCAATTATAGGCCACCCTCCTTTAGCTTTTGGGGCTAATTTCTTTTTGATTGAGTGTATGTAAGTTTTAATAAACATCAAGAATAACAATGAGGCTAACACAATGGTTATGACAAGCGATTTACATGGTGTAAAGAGATCCATAGCTTGATTAGCCTTTAGTAGCTGCTTTTTGTAAATTAAATGTGATAAAAATATGAGAAGTAATGTTTTGCTGACTTGAGTTTTGCGTCAAATAAATTGAGCATATTTATAGACCTTTTATGATGTAATGAATCCTAATTATTTATTGTATAATAATATTGTCAGATTAAATGTTGGATCTCATATATAACATGTGAGTGTCCCACATCGATGAAATGAGAGAGGTAATTATTCTATAAGATTGAGGAATTACTCCCCTCATTATCATATAATTTTTGTAACACCACAAAAAGAAAAATTGTCATACAATTTTAAAATGAAACCTCCAAGATCTTGTATGGTGGAGCGGCGGGTGCACCTTAAGTCATGTGAGGAGTGTTTGATAAATCTTCTCAGAAGAGGTGGATTTATATATGTGGTGCACTAACAAGTAACAATGCAAGTAGGCTGAAAAAAAAAAAAAAGAAAAAAAAAAAAAAAAAAGGGGTGCACCTTAAGTCATGTGAGGAGTGTTTGATAAATCTTCTCAGAGAGGTGGATTTAATAGTGGTGACTAACAAGTAACAATGCAAGTAGGCTGAAAAAAAAAAAAG